>CM038147.1:315496198-315745603 GCA_021437245.1 Aegilops speltoides | reverse complement strand
CTTTTAGCTCTTCGGCTGCCCTTGAGGAAGCCGCATCACTCTTTCTGGCTTGCTCCTTGGATCGAGCAAGCTCTGCCCGAAGGTCCTCCATAGCAGCAGCACCATCTGCATCAAGCAAACATGTTGTAAGGTGTGGGCATCAGCTCCCTTACCAGGTGACCGCGGAGAAACCACCTACCTTGTGACTCGTCAAGTCGTTTATTGACTAGCGCGATGTCCGCATCCGCAACGTCGAGTTGCCGCTTTAGTTCGGCAACTCTATCAGTCCGGCTGGCCACCGAACATTCCACCACATGAATAGGAAGGGTGAAATCTTATAACTGAGATTATGATCCTTGGCACGCTGTCGCTTTCGACAACATACCGAGTCTCAGGGGCTACTATCTATACAGGGCGCACTCTATGTGCAAAACAGACATAAGGTATATCATTTTTACGTACCTCAAACCCCGCCAGTAAACTTCTGACGGCCTCATGCAACCCACTCTCAGCGGATAAATCTTTTCAATCACCGTACCCATTAATGTACGGTGATCTTCTGAGATAGACGCCTTCTCGAGCAGGTCCTTCAGCTCCTCCGGTCGTACACCAGTTGGTGCCGAACTCACCGGCCCCGTCGGACTCGGGGAGACCCTCCGCGATGACACCTCAGGGTCGTCCGCCCCGCCTGACAGTGCGGCAGATGGGGGCATCTCGCTCTCCATCATCTCCGGACGAAGATCCCCCGAAGATGAGCTCTGCTGAGAAGGGCGGAGATCCGAACTACAAGGTAAGAACTTCGGTTATCCTCAGAAATAAAAATAGGGATGTCCCTTACTACAAAACACCCCCTTTTCTACTTACGGCTCGCTGGAGGGCTGATTCCCTTGGGGAAATAGTGCGGCCAGGGCTTCTCCTGGCGCAGGACCCTCCGGTGAAGATTTCTTCCCCCGCTTTGAGGCCTTGGCCTCCGGATCTTCGAAAGCGGTCCTCTTCTCCCCCTGGAGGGAGGGATTCTCGATCCCACCTTTCTTGAGAGCCTCCTTAGCAGAGGCGGTAGTTTTCCTGTTTTCCCCTTCGCCCTCTTCTGAAGGCACAACCTCCAGCATCTTGACTAACACGGGATCCGGCATGGTCGCCGGACACCGTATCCGCTTTGCTTTCGCTATCCACTCCTGTTCAAGGGATAGCTGGTTAAAAGGCAAATCTATGATAAATAAACGGACGGTATGACCGGACACAAGACTACTTACTTGAGTATCCGGGCGATTGCAGCTTAGGCCGGCGTCCTCGGTCAAGTCCGGACACATCTCTTGTGATCTGAAGAACAGTTTATACATCTCCACGGGTGTCGTACCCATGAAGTGTTGAAGAGCTCGCGGTCCCTCCGGATTGAGTTCCCACAGGAGGAGGGGGCGACGTTTGCAGGGCAGAAGGCGCCGAATCAGCATAACCTACGCCACTATGATCAGATTGATCTCCCTTTCTTGGAGGTCTCCAATTCGGCCCTTCAAAAGTGGCACGTCCTTGGATGGCCCCCAGTCAAGCCCTTTGTTGACCCATGATGCCAGCCGTTGTGGAGGACCCGAGCGAAAGGCGGGTGGTGGCGCCTGCCTGCTGCCCCTGGGAGCGGTGATATAGAACCACTCCTGTTGCCACAAGCCGAGCTCCTCTTGAAAAGAGCCCTCGAGCCATGGAGCATCGGCCCTCTTTCTTATAACTGCCCCTCCGCACTCTGCCTGTCGCCCCTCGATCATCTTCGGCTCCACGTTGAAGGTCTTGAGCCACAAACCGAAGTGAGGGGTAGTGCGGAGGAAGGCTTCACAGACGATGATGAACGATGAGATGTGGAGGATGGACTCCGGAGCCAAGTCATGGAATTCCAGCCCGTAATAAAACATGAGCCCCCTCACGAAGGGGTCCATCGGGAAGCCTAAACCCCGACGGAAGTGAGACACGAACACGACGCTGTCACCAGGCTCGGGAGTGGGAATGACTTGCCCTTGGGCGGGCAACCTATCACGAAATCGTGAGGTTAGGTACCTGGCGTCTCTCAGCTTTAGCACGTCTTCTCCCGTGACGGAAGAAGGCATCCACCGGCCCTGTAGGTCGGAGCCGGACATTGTCGAAGGTCCGAAGCGCCTGAATCTGGAGCCTTGGGTGTTCGAACTCGGGGCGAGGGGCGGGTTCGATTAAGAATCGAAGAAAAGGAACAGGCCTTGGTAGAAAAGGGGTAGAATACCAAGAGCCGTCCCCGTGACCATTTGGAACTCGCCTTCGATGGAGGGGGTGTGGCAACGGGCGCGGTTGGGTTACCCACGTCCGTATTGATGGGAATCCCGAAATAAGGGGACACGATCTCTGCTTCGACAAGACGTGCCAAGGAAACCGCTTCGCTAAATGCGCTGAGGTGGAATAATAAAAACGATTCGAGTAAAGGCTTGACCGTGGTGTGACGTCACGCCACGAAATACGTCAGCAGATTGAACATGTGTAAATATTATTCTCTCTACGGAGGTATGTGGAATTTATTTTGCAGAGCCGGACACTATCCTGGTGTCCACAATCTTCTATGAATTATTCGTAGCAGGAACCCGCCTTGCAATGCCGAAGACAATATGCGCGCCGGACTCGTCGTCATTGAAGCCTGGTTTAGGGGCTACTGAGGGAGTCCTGGACTAGGGGGTGTCCGGATAGCCGAACTATCATCATTGGCCGGACTCCAAGACTATGAAGATAGAAGATTGAAGACTCCGTCCCGTGTCCGGATGGGACCTTACTTGGCGTGGAAGGCAAGCTTGGCAATACGGATATGTAGATCTCCTACCATTGTAACAGACTCTGTGTAACCCTAGCCCTCTCCGGTGTCTATATAAACCAGAGGGTTTTAGTCCATAGGACAACAACAATCATACCATAGGCTAGCTTCTAGCGTTTAGCCTCCTTGATCTCGTGGTAGATCTACTCTTGTACTACCCATATCATCAATATCAATCAAGCAGGAGTAGGGTTTTACCTCCATCGAGAGGGCCCGAACCTGGGTAAAAACATCGTGTCCCTTGTCTCCTGTTACCATCCGCCTAGATGCACAGTTCGGGACCCCCTACCCGAGATCCGCCGGTTTTGACACTGACAGACACGAATGTGATTTTTCAACCAACTTTGGTGCACGAGAGCATGTGCTTGTAGTTCAAATTTGACTTATGCACATTAAATGACCAGAAACTCAATTAATGTATAAAAAACGACAAACAAACCCAGAATAATTCCAAAATTTAACATGGCACTAATGTAGTTCTATGTTGCCTTTGTTAAGAAACTCAAGGGCGGGGGTGGCACGCTCCTCTTAGAACCACGAGCTTCCAAATTTGCCCAATTTTTTACCACAACATGTTAGTGCCATGACATGACACCATGCCAAGTTTCATTACATGAATTTAAAATCTAAGTTTCTCGATGTTCTCGGCAGAGTCATGACGCCCAGATGTTTGAAGTTCATTCTCATTTCTTCCATGGGACCTAGAAATTCAACCAAGGACACACATGTGATTTTTCAACCCACTTTGGTGCACCGGAGCATGTGCATGCAATTCATATTTAGATTATGCACATTAAAAGTCTAGACACTCAATTAATGTATAAAAAGGCCAAATGAACTCAAAATAATTCCAAAATTTAACAGGGCACTCATATAGTTCTATGTTGCCTCTATAAATAAAATCAGGGGGAGGCAGCGTATATCGTTTCGCACACAAAGGTGACACGTTCCCTCTCGGAACCACGAGGCTTGTTGAGAGAATCTCCGGTTTTGCAAGAGGCTTGTACCAAAACTTGTCCCAATTCAGCCAAAAATTATATGGATGAAAACATGGTTTAGATTATCCCAAACATCTCGCTACCTAGACCAATAATGTAATATGATTTGAATTCAACATAAAATGGATACAGACATTTGAATTGGAGAGCGTATGGTACATGTAGTTCATAGTGAAATATGATTACTGCTATATGCATGTCTTTTTGTTATCAAGATAATATTTAAATTATTGTATAACTTGACAACAATCATATTCAAATAAGGAAAATTGATTCAAATTTAGCCCATATGGTAGACGACAATATGTATGTTTACATGGTGGAGTAAAATGTTCATATATGATGGAAGATGAAAATGTATGACTACATCAATTATAAACCGCAAGGTCACCTAATGATATATTCAAATTCAACATAACATGGATTCAAAAATTGAAATTCGAGATCATGGCATCTGTATTCATATAAAAAGGGACATTACTCTTTCTTTGGTGGGAATTAGTTTTTTTGTTGTTGTTGAGGGAAGTGCGAATCGATTTGGTACTGTGCAGGGTAATCATGTTCTCCCGATTTTTTTTTACATTTTTCTTGTAGTTTTTTCAATGGCATCTATAGCAATATAGTAAAAGGGGACATGACTCTCTTTTGTCTTGTATGATTTTTTTACACGTTAAGTTTGTTCTGCCAAACAAGGAATCCGCACCTTGTTATCCCGGAATTTTCAAGCTCGAGTATCTTTTGTCTCACCTGCTTTGAAACTCCCGCTTCTTCAACCCGCGGCGCACCTTGTTATCCCGAAATTTGGATGCGCGCGAGAACTCCCTCCTCATCCGAAATTGCTTCCACAGCCCAGACACGCGAAATCCCCCTTCTACCCCTCAGCCGGAAATGAAGCTCCACGTCGCGGTGTCAAAACCAGTGGGGGTACGCTGGTAACTTACGCTACATTTCGGACTAGCACGTCCCTAAGCTTGGCTCCCCCCTCCCCCCCCCCAGTCATACACCGAGGCCGCCAAAACCCGCGAAACACCACGCTCCTCCGTCGGCCTCTTGACCGCCGCCCAGTCAGAGACTCTTCCCCGACTACGTCATCCACCGCAACAGCTCGCCGTCCCTCATCCACCGCACCGGATGAAGATCCGTTGGCGATCTCGTCGTCCCTCCGGATCATCCGCCCCGTCCTCCACCTCCAAGGAGCTGCCCCGACATTCGCCTCGTCTATCGCCCCACCTCAATCCCCACAGCGCCGTCTTGACCTGCCCCACCGGAACCGCATCACCCTCACCAATTCCTCCGATGAAGCCGAGCCAACTCGGCGCCACCAAAGAGGTTATGCACTCACCGCTGCATTTTATCTTTTATTCGATCTCACGGGGCTGCCGGTGCTTGATACCGAGCAGACATGGCGTCTCCATCGACGGTGCCATCGCCGGCCACATCATCCACAGCGTCTCTCCCCCATGTCGTTGCTTCCTCGGCGGCGACTTCCACAACGGCACTAGCTGCAGCTGCTCTGGCTCTCGCTCGCGCTGCGGCTCTGTTCTTGTTGTCGGTCGTGCTGCTGCACTGCTCCTGCTTTTGTTCGTGCTGCTGCTCTGCTCTTGCTCTCGCTTGCGCTGCTGCTGCTATTGCACGACCTCCGGCAGCTACAGGAGTTGCTGCTTTAGCACTCACTCGCGGTGCTACTGCACGACTTGCTCTCTGCTAGTGCGTTCCTTGCTCGAGCGTCTGCTGATTTAGATCACTGCTTCTCTGCTACTAGTGCTCGAACGCCCTAAACATCTATTGCAATGCTCTGTTAGTAGTTCAATCAGTTTTGACAGTAAAATTCAGTTTCGACTGTGAAGTTCATTTTCTTCAGTTAAGTTCAGAGTGAACAGTACTTACAGCATCTGTCGGAGCGGCCGTGGCGCGGCTGATGCATTTTACATCTAGCACTTTTTGGTTATGTATTTTACATCATCTATTGCAGATGATATTAGGGTCCCACTTCAGATTAAAGTTGTCTGTCTTGTTGATACGTCTCCAATGTATCTATAATTTTTGATTGCTCCATGCTACTTTATCTACTGTTTTGGACTATATTGGGCTTTATTTTCCACTTTTATATTACTTTTCGTACTAACCTATTAACCAGAGGACCAGAATTGCCGTTTTTTGCCTTTTTCAGTATTTCGAAGAAACAGAATATCAAACGGAGTCCAAACGGAATGAAACCTTTGGCATCGTGATTTTCCAACCGAACGTGATACAGGAGACTTGGACCCTACTCCAAGAAGTCTCCGAGGAGGTCATGAGGGTGGGAGGCCCCCCCCCTCCCCGGGCGCGCCCCCCTACCTCGTGGGCCCCCCAGAGCTCCACCGACATACTCCTTCCTCCTATATATACCTACGTATCCTCGTACGATCAGAACATGAGCCAAAAACCTAATTCCACCGCCGCAACCTTCTGTATCCACGATATCCCATCTTGGGGCCTGTTCCAGAGCTCCGCCAGAGGGGGCATCCACCACGGAGGGCTTCTACATCATCACCATAGCCCCTCTGATGAAGTGTGAGTAGTTTACTTGAGCCTTCGGTCCATAGCTAGTAGCTAGATGGCTTCTTCTCTCTTTTGGATCTCAATACAATGTTCTCCCCTCTCTCATGGAGATCTATTCGATGTAATCTTCTTTTTGCAATGTGTTTGTTGAGACCGATGAATTGTGGGTTTATGATCCAAAGATATCTATGGAAAATATTTGATTCTTCTCTGAATTCTTTTATGTATGATTGAGTTATCTTTGCAAGTCTCTTGAATTATCTTTTGGTTTGGCCAACTAGATTGGTAGTTCTTGCAATGGGAGAAGTGCTTAGCTTTGGGTTCAATCTTGCGGTGTCCTTACTCAAAGGATGAGAAAAAGTTGCAAGGCACGATTGTATTGTTGCCATCGAGGATAACAAGATGGGGTTTTTATCATATTGCATGAATTTATCCCTCTACATCATGTCATCTTGGTTACGGCGTTACTCTGTTTTTACTTAATACTCTAGATGCATGCTGGATAGCGGTCGATGAGTGGAGTAATAGTAGTAGATGCAGAATCATTTCGATCTACTTGTTTTGGACGTGATGCCTATATATCATTGCCTAGATATGCTCAATTCTGTCAATTGCTCAACAGTAATTTGTTCACCCACCATAGAATACTTATGCTCTTGAGAGAAGCCACTAGTGAAACCTATGGCCCCCGGGTCTATTCTCATCATATCAATCTATATAACTTTATTTACTTGCTTTGTTTTTACTTTGCCTTTTATTTTTACTTTGCATCTATCTATCAAAAATACCAAAAATATTATCTCTATCAGATCTCACTCTCATAAGTGACCGTGAAGGGATTGACAACCCCTAAGCGTTGGTTGCGAGTTGCTATCGTTTTGTGTAGGTACGAGGGACTTGTGCGTGGTCTGCTACTGGATTGTTACCTTGGTTCTCAAAAACTGAGGGAAATACTTACACTACTTTACTGCATCATCCTCTCCTCTTCGAGGAAATCCAACGCAGTGCTTAGGAGGTAGCACTTGTCATGCTTCAGCCTCGTCGCCGTACACCTTAGCGGAGCTGCTCCAATGATGGAATTGTCCATCACAGCGGAGCAGTACCCTCGGCGCCGTTTCCAGAGGCCTCGGATCTTCTTCCCCGCCTCCGACAGTCACACCAGCATCATCACCATCCTCCACGTCCAACCCAGTGATGTGAGGTCCACAAGGCTATGCCAAAGAGGTTGTACACTCTTCGCGTCACTTTGTTTCTCCATTCCTCTGTTCTTCCAATTCATGTGAGCCAAACACCCAGGTTGACTGAAATCCTATGTTTCCAAATGCTCTGTTTTGCACGTGCATTCTTATCCTATTCTTGTGTTTTTCCTGTCACTGTGTTTATAGAATCCTATAATTCTAAGGAGCCCTTACAGATTTACTTCATTTTCAGATTGGCATCAAATAAAACTCTGTGTGTTATGTCCTGCTCCTGCCGTGCCGTCATCCACCCCACCTGAGGTGCACCATCGACAGAAGCGTTCACTGCAGCAGAGATCCCCCCTGCAGACTTTCTTTCGCCGCCTTAGATCATCTTCCCCGTTGCCGGCAGCCACGCCAACTGCATTACCATCATCGACTGATCAGATGAACCTGAGGACTAGACAGTTCCGGAAGAGAGGTCGCAGTCTTTCTTGTTTGCTTACGTTATACATCGATTATTGTTACCTGCTACTTTATCGTTCAATCTTGAGTTTTGAATTTCCCATGGGTCTCATATCGAGCCAGCAACGAATATTATCTGTCTACTATTTGGTTCATCTGGGGTCTTCTATGTGGTTCATGTTGGGTGGGCAACAAACAATAGATGATCCATTGTCTATCTTTTTAAACTAAAGCTATAATCTACCTGCTATCATTAGTTTTGGATCCATCCACTTTTTTGCTACCATCAGTCTTGATTTTTTCATGCACCCCTTAGGCCTTACAAAATCTAACTATTTTTTTATTATGCATGTCAGATATTGTACACAATCGTACTGAACATGTAGAGAAAAAGAGAAGACGGTTGCGTGCGAATATAATGTCATGCAGACGCTGCTCCATGGTGGGCAAAGTGCCCCCCTTCTCCTATGTTTCCAGATTGTATTCCAGAGGAAGATAATTGTTCAGATGGAGATTCAGAAGGAGCCGACCATGCTTGTTTACCACCTGAGGTGTTTGCTCTAACCTGGCATGCTGATGTTGGTCATATCATGCATATGGCGCCTTGCATTGCTTACATTATACATCTTATATGTCATCGGCTTAGTTTAGATTTGCTTTGTGTGAATGCCACCTGTTTGGTTTCTATATCATACTCCCACCATTCCTAAATATTTGTCTTTTTAGAGATTTCAACAAGTGACTACATACGAAACAAAATGAGTGAATCTACACTCTAAAATATGTCTATATACATCCGTATGTGGTAGTCCATTTGAAATCTCTAAAAAGACAAATATTTAGGAACGGAGGGAGTATATGGGAATTATGCAATGCCATCTTCTTTAGCCAGGCATCATATACGTGAATCCTGCAATGCCATCCTGTTTAGCTAGTCATCGCATATGTGAACTGTATCGTGCCATATTTTTTTCCATAATGTGTTCCATTTGTCAGCAATGTTTATACATTCATCTACTCTTCCTATGCATCAGCCATTTGAGTCGGCCATGGGAAAATCTGGAGTGAAAACAAGGTCTTCTGAGCAGTCAATGCTACCTGTCGATGCAAATTTCTTGCTGGTTACAGATAGCTCCTCAAAGGAGGATTCAGAGAGATGACCAACAGATTCCCCGAGGTGCATGCTCTAACTTGGCTGGGTTATATTGCTCATATCATGCATATGGTGTCTTGCATTGCCATGCCATCTCCTTAGATTATACATGCTTTGTGTGAATGCCTCCTTTTTGCTTTCTATATCAGATATGTGAATTATGCAATGCCATGTTTTTCAGCCAGTTATCACATATGTGAATTATGCACCGCCATGGAGCCAGACATCATATATGTGAATTATCTCATGCCATCTTTTTTTCATTACGTATTCCATTTGTCGACAATCTATGTATATTGAACTACTCTTCATGTGTATCAGCCATTTGAGTCGGTTATGGAAAAATCGGAGTGAAAACAAGGTCTTCAGAGCAGGCAATGGTACCTGTTGAAGCATATATCTCGATGGTTACAGGAGCTCCTCGGAGGAGGATTGAGAGATGATGACCAGTCCTATATCCCACCCGAGGTGTATGCTCTAAGTTGCAATGTTTATATTTCTCATATGATGCATATGGTGTCTTGCATTGCTTAGTTTAGACATCATATGCACAATATTGAATTCTATCTGCTTAGTTTAGAGATCATACATGCGAGTGCCAGCTGCTTAGTATATGAATCAATTATGTCAATTATATCATGCCATCCTGTATACTTAGAGAACATGTATGTGAATTATTTCGTCCCAACCTATTTTAGAAAGACATCATATAGTTTTGTCGTGTCATCCTGTTTAGGTACTCATCATATGTTGAATTATGCCATTATATCCTGTTAAGTTATCCATCATATATCTGAAATTGTGTCATGCTATCCTGTTTAGTTAGGCATCATATATGTGAAATTGTGTCATGTTGTCCTGTTTGGTTAGACAACATATATGTGAATTACCACATCTGTCTATCATACAATGTTTGTACGTTCAATTTCTTTTCTTGTTTATCAGCCATTTGAATTGGAGGGGTGATGGTTGTATCTAAGGGAGCAAAAACTCGTTCTTCACAAAAGACAGTGCTACCCGTCGATGCAGATAGAACCATGGTTGTACTGGCCCACAAACTAGCCCCACCACACATAATCGAGACTCTTCCAGATTGCACACTTACACCGTTGGGCAGAGAACCAGCTACAACCCATCTAACCGCAACCCCAGTGGATAGTAACCCACTTATAGTTGACAAAGCACCATGTCCACCACAGAGTACCCCCACACGAGCAGTTTGTAATGCTACTGCAGTTCCCAAAGCACGAAGACCACCACAGCTAACCCAAACTCCATGTTTAAAGCAGAAGAGCAACTGTTCTCGGGTCAGATTCCATAGCTATTGTCCATACTCCTTTGCTGTTGTATCACTGTATTTACTCATACCAACTACTTTCGAATTTGAATGATCCAATTGAAACTCCAATGGCGCAATAGGTATGTTTTAAACCTATTTCTTTAACTGGATTACTGTTCTAACTTCTTGCTCTATGTTGATTTCAGTTTAAGTTGTATAAACAGTTATGTTCTCATGTGATGCACATTACAAGTGTTGCCAATGCTGTGTAGTTTCTCACACTTATATTCTGTCTATGCTTTGTTGTGTCTTAAAAATATATGAGTTGAACTGTGTCTCTATCTTGATTAGGGAACATAAACTAGAATGATATGGACAATACAGTGACCATAGTACATAGATATATGTTTGTTTCATGCTGTTATCTTGTCCACCTTACTACTGAACCGGTTTACCAAAATGAGTTTGGTATACTACAAGCTAAACCTGTGATGTGTCTGCTTGTTTCTCTTGTAGTATGCAAACAGAATATTGGAGAAGAGCACCCCACTATGCAATGGTAGAGAAAGTAATGCGATAAGGTTCAAGATAGTGAGACAACCTGTTGGTCTCCAAGAAAGGTGATAAAACGATCTTGTAGACGGTGAGAAAACCCCACGATCCTGCGTTGATGTAGTGTTCGAAAGCATCGGCAAGATCGCTAGCACAAGCTCCTCGAACTCGCTACCTAAACCACTTCGGCTTCTTCAATCTCAGCTACAAGCTGAAAGGCATCAGTCATCTGTGCTGCGGCAAGAAGCCGAAGGACTGAGGAAGTCCCTGCAGAATTCAGATGCGTACTTTCTTGTGCAACAACAAGTGCTGGAGGATTTAAGCGCCAAACAAGAGAAAGTTAATAAGCTTGCTAAGCATCTTGCCAGCATTATGGGTACCCAGGATATTGTTTCTTGAACTCTTCTGAAGTGGTTTCAGTTCTGGACTTGTTTTGCTACTGTGTTCCCTATATTTGCACTGGTGGTGAACTTTGATGCCCAGTGGATGTAGTATGTGTAATAGGCGTGATAGCCTAGCATAAGTTGCTTGCTTATTTATTTCCTTGTTGTCTTGTTTATTTGTTTGCTTGTATTCAGTGCAGTTCTTTTTTCCGCGGTTTGCTAGTCGCTGCAATAACCTATTTTTTAAAACTATGCCACAATAACCATGGGCTAATATTTACTATAGTGACACTGGGCCTCCTACGGGCCGTAGAAACAGTGGGCCTTCTATGGGCCGTAGAAACAGTAGGCCTTCTACGGGCCGTGGAAACATTAGGCCTTCTACGGGCCGTAGAAACAATGGGCCTTCTACGGGCCCTATCATCAATGGGCCTTATACGGGTCGTATGATCGATTGGCCCAACATGGGCCAATAACAGGCCGCATTATGGCCGTAAACGGGCTAGAGTTGGAATCGTCCATTCATGGGTTGACCATAACGGGCCATCGTTAATACGCTATATTTGATGATGCTATGAAAATGGCCCAATGTATTAACGGACAACAAATGGGCCGATCAGAATCACGGGCGAATTTGGCCCACAAGCGAAAAATTACGATGAACGGCCGTAAGTAAACGATCGCTCGAAATGAGCCCAAGAATAAATGGGCTCTAAGAAGGCGAAAGATAACATGGGCTGGAAACGCCCAATCAATAACGGGCCATTAATGGGTATAAAGTGATACATTTGTTCATTACGGGCCGCCACCACGGGCCATTAATGGGTCTAAAGTGATACACTGTTCATTGCGGGCCAGTTTCACCACGGGCCGTTAATAGGCCAAGAGTTACATAGGCCTCATATGGGACGAAAGACGTCATGGGCCATACATGGGCCAGAAGTGACAACGGGCTGGAATCATATTGGATGGCCCAGATGACGCTACTGGGCCTAATTTGGGTAGGGCGTAACGGGCCTTGGGTTAGCGGGCTGTAAATGGGCTATATGTGAACAGGTCGTTAACAGCCTTTCCAAGGGCCGGCCCGTCACCTTTTGACCAAGTCAAACGGGCCGGCCTTTTCACAGGAATGGGCCTCTGTTGGGCCGGGCCACGTGTCGACGTATCATAGGCGCCTTCTGTCCAATGAGTGGATGACATCTGTCCCAATAGTGAGCCGACACGTGTTTCCTCCAACCAATGACGATTTTACACGTGGAAAATCCCCATTGGTCGGGGCTGTTAACGGGTTATCGGATCCAAAACCCGACCCGATAGCTTAACGGCGTTCCATTACGGTGGATGCCACGTGTCGGTCACCCTTGATGAAAGCACTTCTGTGACCCGCGATTTATCGTCATGGAAGTGGACACTTCCGTGATGATAATTTTGGTAATGTCATGGAACACTTCTACAACAGCACAGGTATGACTATCTTGATTCTGTCATAAATTTGTCATGGATGTACATGCATGACAAAAAACGCGACCTACTGTGACAAACACGTATCATCACGGAAGCGTATTTTTTTTGTAGTGTAGTCAGAAAGAGAGAGATATATATAGAGAGAGCGTGTGCGTGAGACACCCCGACACCCCGGGAGAGATTGTGAGTATGTGTGAAAGAGAAATGCGGATGCATATAAAGTGTGTGCACTTATGCATTAGATAGAGAGATATATAGCACGTTTGTGAGACCGGGCCGAGGCATAGTGCATCTACATGTAAAAGGCGGTTCTACGCATTAAATTAAATTATAAATGGCATTATTATTTTTGGATGAGATCATGAATTTTGCAATTTGCGTATGAACAAAAATCGGTCTATCAGACACCCATACTCTATTGAATTCTAGCATGTGCATGTGTTTATTTCATATTATCGATCCATAGAGTGAGAGCGGTTTGAAATACAGGCAATGCATTGCTTTTGCAATTCATATATAAACATTTATTAGTGCATTCCATGTTGTTAGTGTGAAGCACTTTATACATTTGTCACTTACATGGTTACATTCCAAATTGCTAGCTACGAAATAGAATACATGTTGAATTCAACATAAAGGGGGTTTCGAAGATTCGAATTCATAGGAATTGCATTCATCTATTTGAACCCGAGATAATGGCATTTGTAAATCAGATCTAAAAGGGGTCATCAATCTTTGTTGTGCGTTTGAACATGCTATATATTCATACGCATGTCTAACTTTTTTTTGCAGCCAAGGAGATTATATCTAGAACCATGCATGAACTGAGGTAAGTTGCATATCTTTTAATATATAATTGTGTACAGTGTATATTCAAATGTACCCCCTCCATTCCAAAATAATCATAGCTTTAGGATTTTCAATAGTAAAGATTTGTGAAGTTTGACAAATCCTGAAAGTTCAATTCAAGAGAACCGAAAATGTTAATGCTTCTACTCCCAAATATTGAACGAAGCGCCAGATAAGCGTCTGGTCAGCCGAAACCGCGCGAGACTAATGTTTGGTGGTCGGAATTTACTGTCCTGACTTTTGCCCGTGTAGCCTATCGGTCTGATGTCCAAAGGTCTAAACCGGGGTAGGTTTGTAACTTCACCAAGAGGCCAGTCTCAACCGCCTCCGAGAAGCATTCATATGCCGTGGGCGCCTAAACACCCATGCGCTCAGCCGAAATCTATCCAGCCCACCATTTGGGACACTTGAGATTACTGTCCTACCGCCAACCCGCAATATGTTTGAAATTTTAGATGGGTGCAAAGTTTGTAACTTCCCCAAATTTCAAACAAGCGCGTCCCAAACCGAAACATTGTTCCCCGTTAGTTTCCCCTCCCTCCATTTCCCCATTGATACTCCGTGGGCGCCAAAATGCCCTCTCCACCAGCCACGAAACCCTAGCCTCCTCCGTCCTCCACTCCATAGCGCCCAATCCACTGCCGCCCTCCTCCATCATGCCGGAGCCAGTACCCCGACGTCATCGTCCAATGCAACTGCAACCGCAACACCCTCAAGGACTTAGCAGCTGAAGCCGAGGCAGAGCTGCCTCCATGACGCCGACGCTGATGTGTGCCGTACTAGAACCACTTCGACCACGCCGTCCTGCGCCTCACCGCTGCCGCTCCATTGTCGCAACCGTCCACAACACTGGAGTTGTTCCCACTACGCCGTCGTTCGCCGCCTCGGATCTGGTTCCCCACCGCCGACAGACGGCCACCGCACCACTCTCAACAACTTGGCCATGGGTTCGTCCAAGGCTCCACCATCCTCCACAACTTCTCGTTTCTAGTGAACCACAAGAAGATCGTTGGAAAAACAGAAGGAGGACACATCACTGCCAGTAGAAAGAGGTACTGCTCTTCCCTTATTCGTGCAAATCTTACGTCTCTGCTCACACGGTATTCATCCCATGAAAGAAACTAGTTGAGCCCTTCTTGCTGCATCTTCTTCATGATACTAAATGCACAAGGTTTCCTCCCATTTACTATTTCACCTTTGCTAGTGGTCAGTAGCCCGTCTGGATTTCAATTCAAGGTTAGTCGAACCGCAATTAAAAGAAGCAGCACCCGCTTAGGCGCGCAGAGCACCTAGTCCGCATGTTCGCCGGGGAAGCGGCGCATCTATGTCTATCATAGGGGTGTGGGGTGCAGGAGTTGCTTGCGCCCGATCTGTGGGTCGGCGGGTGTGAAGGGATGCCCGGGGGTGGTGCCAAGCACGGCAGTGCGGTGAGGTCGAGGGGACACTGGAGGCAGGGGACTGGGTCGATGGTCGCTGGCGTTTCGAGGAAGATCGTAACACTAACTGGCTGGAGGTATATGAAGGCGATCTGCCCGTTCTTTGTACATCGGACGGTGCAGAAAAAATGGACTGACCTATTTATTTTCAGTTGACTATTATTTTCATAGAATCATGTAGTAATTTCGTGTGCCATGCATGTTGTAGAGCTATCATATGTCTCGCGTCATTTATTTCTCACCGACCTGCTATCTGCTACCTTTACACTGTACTATGTGTGCGCACACTTCACCCATACTCACACTATTGTTTTTTATGCATGGGTATTTCAGACTCTGACGCAGTGTTGATGAATACAAAAAATAAAAGACAGAAGTCGGTCCAGTGTAATTTGAAGATAAGCACTAAGCGTTTCAGCGCTCAAAAGGGTGCAGTGTCAGCAGATGGAGACAGTAAACGTAGCTCTGCAGTTGGTGATCTCAATTGCCACACACAACCATCCCAGGTGTTTGCTTTAATTTCATGCTGTAAAATGTGGTTTCATGTTGCATATGGTGTCTAGCTTGTATTGCTTCCAATTTGGTTAAATTGCATCTACTTACTTTACACATTATACCTTTGATAATGAAATGCCTTCTTGTTTTTGATACATAGTACATATGTCTATTAACCATGTTCGTACATCAAACTAATGCTCTTTTGTATCCCTCATCAATCACTTATGATGAGACAGTCACCCCAGTGGGTTACTGTGAGATGCGCTACTCGTTTAAAGAGTGCAGTGTCATCCTCCCCACATGATTCTCAAGAAACAGCAAGGCTAAATGAAGATAGTCAACGTAGCTCTCTAGTTGATGACCGCAATTCCCCCACACCACCATCGCAGGTGCTTGCTCTTACTTGGCAGTGTGATATGTGGTTGCATGTTGCATAGGTGTCTACCTTGTAATGCTTCAATTTAGGGTAAATTGCATCTGCTTAGTTAACACATTATACCTGTGAATATGACATGCCTTCCTATTTTTGGTACATACTACGTCTTTCTATTAACCATGTTCTTACATCAAACTACTTTTCTTTGTGTATCCCTCATCAATCACTTCTGACGATACACCTTCTAGTTGATAGTGTAATATTGGTTGCATCTTGCATATCATTTCAAACATGTATTGCCTCTAATTTGTTGAAGTGCCACTTATAATGAGACACATTTAACTTGGTAGAGTGATTTTGGTTGAATCTTTCATATGGTGTCTAGATTGCATTGCTTCCGATTTGTTGAAATGCCTTCAGTTTAGCGTTTTTCATAAATATTCCATCCTCCTACAATGTGGTTGCCATACATAAAAGTTGTGTTCATCAGTATCATGCATCAACGAATTTGGAAGTGCAATTTTCATTCCTTTTTCTTGTGTGTTTACTTGACAAGGAAAAATCTAAAAGGACGAAGGCATGGAATGATGGTGGTCCTCGGGAGCAACCGAAATAGATGATCTCTGCAGATTCGACTGCTACTCCTACTGTAGTGCAAGTTCCAAATCTCATCTCCCCTACTCCACAACCCCAGGTGCATGCTCTAACATGGCGTTGTGATATCTGGTTGCATGTTGCATATGGTGCCTAGCTTGTATTGCTCCTAATTTGTTAAATTGCATCTCCTTAGCTTACACATTATACATGTGAATATGAAATGCCTTCCTGTTTTTAGTACATACTACATCTGCCTATCACACCATGTTCTTACATCAAACTATTGTTCTTGTGTATCCTGCATCTATCGCTTATGATGAGACAGTCACGCCCGTGGGTTAGTATGAGATGCGCTACTCTTATAAAGAGTGCAGTTTCATCCTCTCCACATGATTCTCAAGAAACAGCAAGCCTAAATGAAGACATTGAAGGTAGCTCTGTACTTGAAGACCGTACTTCCCCTACACCACCATCACAGGTGCTTGCTCTAACTTCGTAGTGTGATATGTGGTTGCATGTTGCATATGGTGTCTAGCTTGTAATGCTTCTAATTAGGGTAAATTGCATATGCTTAGTTTACACATTATACCTATGAATATGACATGCCTTCCTATTTTTGGTACACACTACATCTATGTGTTAACCATGTTCTTACATGAAACTACCTCTCTTCCCTATCATGCATCAATCACTTACGATGAGACACCTTTATTCGTTGCATATTGCATATTATTTCTAGCCTGTTGCCATGTATTGCTTCTAATTTGGTCAAATACATTTGTTAGGCCACCCTTTTAATTTGGCAGAGTGATATTTGTT
Source organism: Aegilops speltoides (assembly GCA_021437245.1). Classification (NCBI taxonomy): domain Eukaryota; kingdom Viridiplantae; phylum Streptophyta; class Magnoliopsida; order Poales; family Poaceae; genus Aegilops; species Aegilops speltoides. The sequence goes on along the minus strand of CM038147.1, from coordinate 315,728,218 downwards.
TCATCTTTCATATGGTTTCTAGCTTGCATTGCTTCTAACAAGTTCAAACACCTTGTGCTTAGTTTACACTTTATACATCATACATGTCAATATGTCACGCCATCCTGTTTTTCATACATATTCCATCCTCCTATCATGCGGCTACCTTACATGAAAGTAGTGCTCGTTAGTATCATGCATCAATGAGTTCTGAAGAGCAAATTTCATTTCTTTTTCTTGTGGGTTTGACTTGACAAGGAAAAATCAAGAAAGAGGAAGGAAAAGAGTAAGGAAGGCGATGATGGTGGTCCTCTGCAGCAACGTAAACGGAGCATCTGTACGGATTCTCCTTGTACTGCTAGTGCATTACAAGGTCCAAGTCTCCGCTCCCATACTCCACCATCCAAGGTGCTTGCTCTAACTTGGCAGTGTGATATCTGGTTGCATGTTGCATATGGTGTCTATCTTGTATTGCTCCTAATTAGTGTAAACTACATCTACTTAGCTTACACATGATACGTGTGAATATGACATGCTTTCCTGTTTTTGGTACATACTATATCTGTCTATCACACCATGTTCTTACATGAAACTACTCTTCTTGTGTATCCTGCATCAGTCACTTATGATGGGACACCTTTAAGTTGGCAGTGTGATATTGGTTTGCATCTTGAATATGATTTCTAGCATGTAGTGCTTCTAGTTTGATGAACACCACCTATGACGAGATAGTTTTAACTTGGCAGAGTGGTATTGATTGCCCCTTCCATATGGTTTCTAGCTTGCAGTGCTTCCAATTTGTTGAAGTGCCTTCTGCTTAGTTACCACATCATAGGTGTGAATATGTCAAGCCGTCCAGTTTTTCGTACCTATTCCATCCTCGTATCATGACTTTGACTTTCATAAGAGTAGTGTTCGTCAGTATCATGCATGAATGAATTCTGAAGAGCGGATTATATTCCTTTTTCTTGTCGGTTTGACCTCACAATGCAAAATCAATAAAGCGGAAGGAAATTGGTAAGGCATTGGATGATGGTGGTCCTTCCGAGCAACTGAAACGGAGGGTCTCTACATATTCTACTCCGCCATCCTCCCAACAAGATTCGCAAGATAACGCAAGGCTAGACAGTCAAAGTAGCTATGTAGATGATGAGCACATCTCCCCTACTCCACCATCACAGGTGCTTGCTCTAACTTGGCACTATTATATGTGATTGCATGTTGTGTATGATGTCTAACTTGTATTGCTTCTAACTTTGTTGAATTGCATCTGCTACTTTACACATAATGCCTGTGAATATGACACGTGCTCCTGTTTCTAGAACATACTATATCTGATCACACCATGTTACATCAGACTACTGTTCTTGCATATCCCGCATCAGTCACTTAGGATAAGGCACCTTTAAGTCGCCGCTGTGATATTGGTTGTGTCTTGCATATGATTTCTAGCATGTATTGCTTCTAATTTGTTGAAACGCCATACAGTTTGAACTCGGCAGAGTGATAGTGGTTGTATCTTTCATATGGTGTCTAGCTTGCAGTGCTTCTAATTTGTTGAAATGCCTTCTGCTTAGTTACCACATCATAGTGTGAGTATGTCACGCCATCCCGTTTTTCGTACATATTCCATCCTTGCATCATGTGTTTGCCTTTCATTCGAGTAGTGTTCGTCAGTATCATGCATATGAATGAGTTCTGAAGAGAGAATTTTATTCCTTTTTCTTATCGGTTTGACTTCACAATGCAAAATCATTATAGCTGAAGGAAATTACTTTGGCATTGGATGATGGTGGTCCTTCAGAGCAACTCAAACAGGGGGTCTCTACAGATTCTACTCTGCCATCCTCCCAACAAGATTCCCAAGACAACACAAGGATGGACAGTCAACGTAGTTGTGTAGATGATGAGCACATTTCCCCTACTCCACCATCACAGGTGCTTGCTCTAACTTGGCACTATTATATGTGGTTGCATGTTGCGTATGATGTCTAGCTTGTATTGCTTCTAACTTTGTTGAATTGCATCTGCTTACTTTACACATAATGCCTGTGAATATGACATGTGTTCCTGTTTCTAGAACATACGTGTACATGATGAGCACATCTCCCCTACTCACAGGTGCTTGCTCTAACTTGGAACTGTTATATGTGGTTGCATTTTCCGTATGATGTCTAGTTTGTATTGCTTCTGATTATGTTGAATTGCATCTGCGTAGCTTACAACTTATACATGCAACGATCACTTACCCATAAGACATATTTAACTTGGGACTGTGATGTAGGTTGCATCTTGCATTGTCTTCTAGCTTGTACTGCTTCTAATTTCTTGAAATGGCACTTATGATGAGACACTTTTTACCTGAGAGAGTGATATTGGCTGCATGTTCATATGGTGCCTAGCTTTCATTTCTTCTAATTTTGTTGAAATGCCTTCCGCTTACTATTTTTTCATACATATTCCATCCTCCTATCGTACGTGTGAATATGCAACACTATCTTTTTTTGTATATATTCTATCCTCCTATCATGCGCTTGCCTTACATCAAAGTAGTGTTCGTCTGTATCATGCATAAACTAGTTATGCAGAGCTAATTTTATTCATCTTCTTGTGGTTTTGACTTCATAAGGCAATATTAGAAAATAGGAAGGAAAAGAGTAAGTTAGTGGATGTTGGTGGTCCTCCACACCGATGCAAACAGAGACTCTCTAGATTTTCCACTGCTACTGCTAATGAAGTTGAAGTCCCAAGTCTACATGATGAGCTCATCTCCCGTACTCCACCATCGCAGGTGCTTGCTCTAAGTTGATAGAGTGATAATTGGTTTCTTGTTCCATATGTTGTCTAGCCTGTATTTCTTCTATTTTGATTAAATTGCACCTGCTGAGTTTATATGTTATACATGTGCATATAACATGGCTTTCAGTGTCTAGAATACACTGCATCTATCTATCATACCATGTTCTTACATCAAAGTACTGATGTTGTGTATCCCGCATCAGCCACTCATGATTGGACGCTTTTAACATGGCAGTTTGATAGTGGTTGCATCTTGCATTGATTTCTATGTTGTACTGCTTCTAATTTTTAGAATTGCCACTTATGACAAGACCCTTTCAACTTGGCAGCGTAATATTGGTTGCATCTATCATATGGTGTCTAGCTTGCATTACTTCTATTTTCTTGAAATCCTTCTGCTTAGTTTACACATCGTAGCTGTGAATTTGTCACGCTGTCCTATTTTTCTTACATATTCCATGCTCATACGGTTGTCTTACATCAAAGTATTGCCTGTCTGTATCATGCATCAATGAGCTCTGAAGAGCGATTTTATTCTTTTGTGTTGTGGGTACGGTTTGACATGGCAAAGTCAAAAAAGGGCAAGGAAAATAATATAGTAGGGAATGGTGTTACTCGTCGGGTGAAACGGAAAAGGATATGCCCTTGAGATTCTGCTGATACTTATAGTGCAGTAGAAGGTCCAAGTCCACCAGCTAAATCTACAAACACAGTATCACCTGCTCCACCAGCTGCACCATCCGCTTCAAGCATACCAGAGATCTCAACGAGTTACTCGTTCGTTTGCTCGAATTGGCGGTTCCCAAGCTGCCTTCACACCTAACACTACTTCGAAGCACTCTTGACACAACAGAATTGGCAAGATTAGATGAACCTCGTGAGCATCAACACCAAGACGGTACCTGACCGAGTCAAGTTGCAGTTGCCTGCTCCTTTATATGTACTCTCAGAGTTTGATGTACACTAACACTTTTCATATTTGTTGTTGAACTAGCACCACGGCGCAAGCGAAAACAGACATTAGGGATAATGCTTGATAGACTAACAAAATCTAAAGGAGGAAGAATGGAGATCCATTTTGGGGCGGGTTTAAAAGTCCACGTGATGCTACAGAGTTAGCCAAGTTAGTATCAGAGGAAGAAATTGCCGTTAGGTGTGATGCATGTATCCTCCCAACGTAGATCCAGTTCAGGAATGAGAAAGACAATACCCAGTTTAACACCTTCCTTGACCATTTATCCGTAAGTAATATTCATCGCAATTAGTAATAGTGTCTTGCTCTGTCCCATACTTTCTAGCTCCCTCCTAATAAGACTCACATTCTTTTTTCAACAGATGAGGTTCAAGTTGGATCCGAAAGATGATGCAACTAAACAAGCATGCACTCATGTTTTTCGATCGCTCATGATAGTATCGGTACCACCTTAGAAAATCTCACTTTGAAGGCAAGGCTAACAATGAAATCGCCCAAACATCTCTAGTGGAATATATTACAGATGAAGACTGGACAGCCCTTGTTAAACACTCGTCTGATCCAAAGTATCAGGTAGGATATATGTATTTGATCAGACCACATATTGAACTTGTATTTGTGTATGTGCCTTACAAGTGTATCTTCTTCTAAGCTAACTGTTTGAAGAACAAGACCAACCGTTCTAAAGTGAAATTCCAACAGACAACAGGATCTCGTAGCTATAATTGCACACTGCGAGGCTCTTGTAAATAGCTGCTACTTCCTTCTTTTTTCTGTGACATATTATCGTATCTACATTGACTTGTTCCAAATACAGAGGAAAGCCCGTGCGGACCAAAAATAACCTGAACCAAATGCAGTGCAAATCTTGAAGGATTGCCACACCAGCAAGATGAAGGGCATAAGAACACCAGTTCAAGCCGTTGTTGTAAGTCCTTACTCCTCCTGCCTTTGAACTGATTGGTACTATGATGTGTTCATTTAATTGCTTGGTTTGCAGCCAATGTCAGTTACTTTGTTCACTTTTATACACAGTTGTCTTAACATATAATTTCACCTTACATGGTTTAAAAGAGATGAAGGATATTCTTTTGGTCTTGATCTGTAATCTAGTTGTGATATTCATGTGCGCACACAATGATAAAATAGCCTATTTGTTTTATATCTGTTTGCCCATGATATGAATGATGTCATACTATGTTCATCCTACTTTAAACCATGTCTCTTTATCCTTAGATGTCAATGAATGTGAGGAATAGACAATACAGTAGGCATGCTACATGGACATATGTTCCGAAAGTGATTTTATTATGTAGTTGGCACTACAATAGATGCTAATGTGTTACAGTAGTTCACCAAAATAAGTTATGTATAAACATGTAACCTACTTTGTTTGTTTTTGTCTCATTAGTAACTTATCTGGTACACTAATCTACAAATTCAAACTTTCAACAAGCTATGGAACAAATTATTGAATAGCCACAACCACCTGAAGGTGACGAGGCTACCACAAGCACAATGTCCCTCTTGCTACAGTGCGTCAGTATCTCTCCACTAACAATGCAAAAAGCACCTTCCTGCATAATTCTGGGTTGGTTGTCAAGGTAACCTTGTCCAAATCGCCTATTGAACAAAATCTTCCGGCTAGATAGAGTGATGTATCTCTACTCCACACACAAGTCTAATATCTAATGGACGTCATTTTGAAAACAAGAATAGTGGTTCACAAATGTCGTCAAGATATGAATGGTTTTGAAACCAGACTATCAGACATTCGCTTTGTTGTTCAAGAGCAATGGTGGAAAAAGGTGAAGATCGTGCTGCTCCATCAGATTCTACAGCCTAAAACATTAGCACTCAGGTCAAATGATCTGTGCTTCTATACATCTGATGGTGCTTTTATCTGCAAGGACTGTAAACTTTATGCCAATAGGCCTTTTGTTGTATGGTTGGAATTTATTTTGTTGTGATACAACATTTATATCTGGGCCTAAATCAGCATAACCTTTCATGTTTTTCTGGTAGGCATGTGCCCATATTGGGCCTTTAACATGCCTAAATATAATTTTGGCCCTCAGTAACAATAGGTCGTTTACAGGTGTAAATATCTCGAGCCCGTAAAAAACATGGGCCTTTAATAGGCCGAAAGTAAGATGGGGCCCTGATTGTGCCAAATAACCCACTGGTCTTAGCAGGCCGAAATGGTGGCCCATTTACAATGTGGATTGTTCACAAGCCAAAATTCGGACGGGCGGTAAATGCGCCGACCTACTACACGGGCCTTTAACAGGTCGGAAGTTTGGTCGGGCTTGATTAGTGCCATTTTTATTTGGGTCGTTAATAGGCCCGATGTGACTTTGAGCCACACATGGCCGATGGATTTCGTTCAACGTTAACAGGTCGAAAATCACAAGAGGCTGAAAGTGGCCCAAATCTATAGTGGGCCTCTAACAGGCCAAATGTCAGAAATGGCCGAATATGACCCAAATCATTCATGATCATTTATGGGCCAAAAGTTTCAATGGCTTGTAAATGGGCCCAAATGAAGTAGTACCTTTAACTGGTCGGAAATACCGTAATTCGGCCCAAATACTTTGCAGACTGTTAACGGGCCAGAAGTGACCATGGGCCGCGATGATGACAAGTTTAGGATGGGCCGTTGATGGGCCGATTTGACACTAGCCGTACGAACCTTAACTGAGAATGTTGGGCCTTTAGCTGGGCCGGCCCATTATGGTCTACAAAATCTTGTGGGCCTTTAGCTGGGCCGGCCCATTATGGTCTGCAAAATCTTGTGGGCCTTTAGCTGGGCCGGCCCATTATGGTTTGCTAAATCTTGTGGGCCTTTAGTTGGGCCGGCCCATTTAAACTTTATGGGCCACTTTTGGGCCCATCCACATGTCAACATATAATAGGCGCATCTTGACCATTGCATCAATGACACTTGTACCAACTGTAACGCCCCAAGACCGGAGCTTCAGTTGCCTTCCATATATTCCGAGTTTCGCCGTGTGTTTCATTTGTGCCTGCCTTTTATTTTTGCATTGCATCATGTCATCATGCCATCATCTCATAAATCTTTTTCAACTCAACTAAATAAATGGCATGGATCTTTGATCCATTTAAATCGAGGGAATTCACATGGTGATTCTCTTTAAAACATATCCTCTTGATATTTAGAGAGCTATAGTAAATATTCCATTTATTTGAAATTAACCATAACACACTTGCAAAATATTCCATGCCTTTGTTATATCACTTCTTGACCTCAAACTTTGTCCATAAATTCTTTCATCACTTTCCGGAGCTCCACCAAAAATCTCAACATTTTGGCCACTCCTAAACCTTGTCCTAGTTCAAACCATTTGAATTAAATTCAAATGAGTTTGAATTTAAATCTTGCATTCATGCCAACTTTTATTTTATTGGATTAAGCTCATTTTTATGAGTCCGGGAATATAAACCCTATGCACAAATTCTTTCCCTGACCCTCTCTTTCTTTTCTTCTCTCCAATTCTTTTCTGTTAAAGAAAAATTAGAGGGAGAGAAAGGAGAGCCAGCCCAACACCTGCTCCCACCATCCAGGCCGGCCCCTTTAGCCCGGCCCGCTACCCACCTAACCCTATAACCTAGCTCCTCTCATCCTCCCACTCTCCTCTCGGTCCCCATCTCTCCATGTGCGCCGCCGCCACACACGACCAGCGCCAGGAAGCCGCGCCCGCGCCCGAACCCTCCTATCGCTTGATCCCCTCAGCCTCTCCCTCTGGCCATGGTCCCTCGCGAGTCTCCCTCCGCCGCCACGTCTCCCTGGCCTCATCAGTGCCGTGCCTCCTCCTTCGTTCGTTCCGCCCCAACCACCAGGAAGCCGAGCCCCCGCACGCTGCTTCTTCGCCCGCAGCCTCGATCCCCGTCGCCCCAGCGCCCGAGGAGAGGAGCTCCTCGAGCACCTGCGCCCGCAGCCGTCGTCCTCCACGCCGAGCAGGAGCTGCGCCGCCTCGACTCCTAGTCCGGCCGCCATCGGCCGCTGTCGGGGCCGTGTCTCTCTGTGGCCTCGAGCACCTATGGGGCACGGGGGCCCCTTCTAGTTCGGCAAGGGAGCGGAGGGCGTGCGCAGAGCAGATCGAGGTCGGGCGCGCGGGGGAGACGGGCAATTTTTACCCAGCTTCGGGGCGATCCGGAGAGATAAAACCCCTACCGCTGCTTTGGTGATTGTATTTGATCTTGCTCGAGCATGCGAGCGTATGGTGGTGTCGTGGGTGTCAAATGAACCGAACCCCTTCTACGTGCGCATGGGCCTCCCTTTTATACTCTGAAGGGGGCACCCACAGGTGGCAGCGTAGGAAGCGGGGGTAAAAAGGTAAAATCGCAGGTTGGTACAACGATGACCAGCATGACCCTACCTAACTCGGCGGGGGGACAAGGGCATTTAATGCCCGTCCGGTCGCTAACAAAGTCAGAGGGAGTGACCGTTAGCGAGCCACGGTTGCCACGATGGCGTTTACATCAGCTCCGTTTGCCACCTTGCCCGCATGGCTGCGTAGTGCCTCGCCACGTGCCCTTGGGATGGCCTTGTGATGACATCGCCGCGGATCTGCTGGAGTCTGGTGGCAGCCTTGCATGACAAGTGCCTTGCCGCTGACCTTTTTTGCCGCTACGGCAAGCTTGCCGGCCGTCGGGCCTTGCCGGGACGCGTGGGGCATCGCGGCAAGTCTCCTGGAGATGCCTTGGCCGGCCTTCACGGCAAGCTCTTCTTGCCGGGGCCTTTGTTTTCTTTGGTTAATACTTTGTTCTTGAATGGCAGTAGCAGGTGTGATGGAGGGTCTTGGCGGGCGTCCGGCAAGCCTTACCGCGGGGCGCTGCGACTGCCCGTGCACAAGTTCGGGGTACTAAGGTACCCCCTACTTTAGTACACCGACAGGAGCCCCCGGGCCTGGGCCATACACGGTGCCGAGCGTTGTTGGGCCAGGCCCAAAACAGTGCACGGGCACGCGTGGCCTGGGTCCACACAAAATCGGGCTCTGTGTCCACCGCGTCCTTCCGCAATGGCACGCGTCGATTGCGGCGTCGTGGGAGACGTGGGTGGTGCGTGCGATCTTTAAGGCATCCACCCCCGTGATCACGGGGCAGGGCGAGGTCATTTCATCCGTCGCTCCGGCTCTGCTTTTTCGCCACGCGGCTCCCATGCATGGGGGGTCGTGTGCGGCGAAGGTGGGAGACCGGGCCGCCACGGGCGGAGATGGCGAGTCAGCCCCGCTCCGCTGTCCACCTCGTGCTCTGATTGGCTGAGCGGGGCGGCCGAGCCCCCACCTCGCCCTTTAAAAAGGGCGGAAGGGGAACACAATAGTCCCGTACTTCCTCTTCTTCCTCCATCTTCAACTTCCGTTACTCTTCCTCCCATCTGCCATGGAGGGAGGGAACCCCGGTCCTTCATCTGTGGCGGCGAGGGTCGCCACCAGGCAGCGCACCTCTCCCTATCCTGCTCTTGTGGCGGCAGAGCCAGCCACGAGGGGAAGAGGGAGGCGCGAGGCCAGACGGGTCGTGGGCGTGGTCGGGCGCTCGGGGGAGAGGCGGCCGGGGTGGTGCGCCACCCCCGTCTCCGCCGGCAGCTCCTCTCCTTGAGGCGGTCCACACTGGGGACGACCCCTGGGAGTTCTTCGTCAAGCTGCGCCGAGCACCTCGTCGCCGCCTCCGGCTACCGGCCCGTTCATGGCGATGGAACGGATCCGCCGAGATGTTGGAGTTGCGCATGAGGGCTGCGGGATCAGCGGCTTTTCGAGTTAGTGTCGTATCCCCAGCCCCGGCGTGATGTACTTCGATCGAGGTGGAAGGCGTTCGCCAAGATCCACAGCTTGACGGCGGGGTTTACCCTCCATTTTAAGTTAATGGAGGGCGACCTTCTCGCCGTCAAGGTCTTCGGGGACTCCGGCACCCAGGCGAGATGCTGTGTGGACAGCTCCTCCGATAGCAAAGGCCCCTCCTCGAGCAAGAGTGATGAGGAGGGGAGCGATAGCGACGACGAGGACGGCGGGTCCGACTAGGCGTCGGACGCTGCCTCGCGCGCCACCGGCGACCCCATCATCTGGGTCGCCGGCCTTCTGAACTCCCCATGCCCGTCTCCTTGGGCGGCTGGCGTAGGGAGGCTGCGGAAGAGGAAGAGGGGTGGCGGCAAGGCCGTCAAGTCGGAGTACGAGGGCGAGGTGCCCTCGATAGCGTGCTGACGTCCCGCCGCCCCGTCTTCAAGCTCTGCCTCCGGCGCCTCCGTCTCCGCCAGGCTCCTGGCCGGCCCTCGGGATGTTCTCTTGGTGTCTTCTGGCGCCCGTAGCTCACCTAGGCGCCCCTTCGCCCTCCCGGCAAGCTTCTCTTGCGGGGCCTCCTGACCTACCTCACGAGAGAAAGCAGGAGAGGATTACGGGCATCTTATCTTTTAATTTGTAAGCCTTCGGGCCTTAGCTGTATTTAAAATCTGTAATCCTCTCTATCATGTTTTTCATCCTCTATGGATTTGTACTAAACTGGGATGTTTTTTAATGAAAAGAGGGGAGCGCTTGCCGGATTAAGTCCTTCACTTGATTTTGTGCCTTGTATGTTCCCACCCTACGCTTCTAGGGAACTTGCCGGCGCAAACACGCGTGCTGAGTGCGGAACGTCAGCAGCCCGCTGGCGGTGTTGCTTCCAGCAAGAAACCTTGTCGGGCCAGTTGCAGCGCGCTTGTATTGTTGAGCGGACTCGGAAACAAATCAAGGGCGCAACTAGGCCGCGACTCGGCTCCTCCGCGCACAGGTTTCTTTTTACAAGGCACACTCGTTCGAGGACGCGGCCCCGCCTTTCCCAGTCCATAAGAGGATGCATGACGAGGGATGAAAAACTTATCTGACACCGCAGCCCCCGGCGACTCTAGCTTGCCGAGGAGAAATCTTGGCATTTGCAGCTCCCGGCAACCCTGGCTCCGCCGAGACCTAGGTGCCGATGCGCCTTTCCTTGTCCTTGTCGCTGACGCGGCGGCCTCCGGGGATCTCGGCCTGCTGTGGAGGAACTTCGATACTTGCAGCCCCCAGCGCAGCCGATTTGCCGGAGCCCTCGCACCAGCGCGCCCTTCTGGTTTTTCCTTATCGCTGCTATCATAGTCACGAAAATAACTGAGACAGCGCCGTAATAAGTTGCTCTTCGTAACGTAACTTCGTGTTGGGCAACGCAATGCTATGTTTCGTCCTTGGTATGTTTATACTCTACGCTTTTTAGTGAACTTGCCGGGGCATACCGCTTCTTGAGTCGCGGAACATCAGCAGCCTCTGGCGGTGTAGCCTCCGGCAAGAAACCTCGTCGGGCTTAGCTGCAGCGCACTTTCATTGTTTGAGCAGACTCGAAAACAAATCAAGGGCGCAACTTAGCCATGAGTCGGCTCCTCCGCGCACAAGTTCCTCATACAAAGGACGCCCCACGGCAAGGCTTGCCGCGTCACTCCCTCTATTCCATTACGTCCCTTGTACATTTCTACCCCATGCTTCTAGGGAACTTGCCGGTGCTAACACACTGGCTGAGTGCGGAACATCAGCTGCCCGCTCGCGGTGTTGTTTCCGGCAAGAAACCTTCTCGGGCCAGTTGCAGCGCACTTGTATTGTTGAGTGGACTCGGAAACAAAGCAAGGACGCAACCTAACCACGAGTTGGTTCCTCTGCGGATAGGTTTAACGTACAAGGCACGAATGTTCGAGGAATATAACATAAAAGTCTAGAACTAAAAAAAAGGCTCGGTACTCAAGCTCGAGCGACTTAGCTTTTCCGTCTTCTGCGATCCGGCGAGGCCGCACTTCTCCCTTGTCTTCCTCCCTTGTACGCTTTCACCCTCGCGCCTTGGGAACCGCGGTCTGGTACACACTCGCTGGGTGCGGGGCGTCGGCCCAGCTGGCGGTGTGTGCCCGGCGAAGAACTTCGTCGGGCTAGTTGCAGCGCACTTTTATCGCTGAGCGGACTCGAAACAGATCAACGGTGCAACTTAGCCACGATTCGGTCCCTCTGCGCACAGGTTCTTCGTACAAGGTACGGATTTTCAGGGAATGCAACTCAAAAGTTCAGAACTGGTTGCTTTCTTTGCCTTACTGGCCGGTGGAGCTCGATGGCACGTCCTCGACGACAGCGCGGCACTCCGGAGAGGTGCGCCTGCCGGAGGTGGCACCAGAGCTGTCCCTGCCGGGCTTAGATTTTGGTAGATCTGCCTTTGTCTTCTTGCATTTGCCGGCGGAGCTCGATGGTGCGTCCTCGACAGCAGCGCAGCATTCCGAAGAGGCGCGCTTGCCGGAGTGGGCACCAGAGCTGCTCTTGCCGGACTTGGCTTTCTTCTTCCCCCGGGGAGCTTCAACGGCGAGTGGCTTGCTCTCTGCGCCCCTGCTTCCCGGTAGATCTTGTCGGCGCAGATGAGTGCATCCTTCTTGTCGCCTTGGGCGGAGATGACATAACGGACCAGGCATCTTGAGCACATTGTATGCATAGTGAGAGGCTGCCATGAACTTGGCAAGCGCTGGTCGGCCAAGTATCCCATTGTAGGGTAATGGGATATCAACAACATCGAATGTGACCCTTTCTGTCCTGAAGTTCAGTTCGCTGCCAAACGTCACTGGTAACGTGATCTTCCCCTTGGGCTTGCTCCTTCCCGGATTTATCCCTTGAAAGATACCAGTTTCTTCGAGCTCGCTGTCGGGGATCTGGAGCTTCTTGAGCACTGTGGAGGAGATCAGGTTCAGGCCGGCCCCGCCGTCAACCAACATCTTCGTGACCTTGAGGTTGCGGATTGTTGGTGAGACCAACATCGGCAAGCACCCGACTGCAGTGATGCGGTCAGGGTGGTCCTCAACGTCGAAGCGATGGGCGTGCGGACCACTTTAGAGGCTTCGCGCGCCTCGGCAGACGGCTCCGCAGCATTTACCTCTCGCACCCACTGCTTGAGTTGGCGGTGCGAGGTGTGCAGAGAGGCGCCGCCGTCGATGCACAACACCTCTGTTGCCTTCTGAAACTCCTGGTCACCAGTCTCATCTTCCTCCATCTCATCATCCTCTTCTTCATCTTCGTCCTTGTTGCGGCCGCGGGGAGGCTTGTCTCCTTGCCGCAACTTGGCCTTGCCGCGGTGTCCTCCCCGGGCGGGAAGCTTCTTGCCGGATCCTCCGCCACCTCCCTGGGCTCTCTCCTTATCGCGGCGCTCGTACTCAGCTTTCTGTAGCTCCGCCATCTGCTCCACTTTCTTGCAGGTTTGGAGATCATGGCCCTTGGTGCGGTGGATCTTACAATATCGCTTGCCGGAGCCATCCTGCTTGTCGGCGGCTACCACAGCCTCGCCGGAGTCATCGGCTTTGGCTTTTTCGGAGCCGCCTCCGTTGCCGGAATGCTCGACAACTAGCACATCCTTAGCCTTTCTCTTCATGTTGTTCCGCCTCCGGTTCTTCCTTGCCGGGGCGGCATCCTCACTGTCAGACCCTTCTGCTCCTGCAATCTCTCCGGGAATTTTCCTCCCTTCCTCAGCCCGTGCACACTTGTCGGCCAGAGCATAGAGCTCGCTGACATCTCTGATCTTGCACATCGCCATCTCCTTCCTCATCCTGCGGTTGCGCACGTTCTGGTGGAACGCGCTGATAACTGCGGCAGGGTGGACGTCTGGGATATTGCGCTGCACTTGGCTGAATCTCTGTATGTACTTGCGCAGGGGCTCTCCCTCCTTCGGGACGAGCAAATGTAGATCGCTCTCCTGGCCATGGGGTTTGTGGCCGCCCGTAAAGGCGCCGACAAACTGGTGACATAAGTCCGCCCATGAGGAGATGGAGCCGTCCGGCAAGTGCATGAGCCAGATCGGCGTTGGGCTTGAGTACCGCGGGGAAGTAGTTGGCGAGGATCTTCTCGTCGCGCCCTCGGCAGCTGCACGCGATGGTGTAGATCTTTGAGGAACTCCGACGGATGTATCCTGCCATCATACTTCTCGAGCGCGTCGGCAAGTTCTTGGTTTTGGGCCATTGGACTTGCCGCAGCTCACGGGTGAGCGCAGGCAACCCGCGCGCGTCGGCAAGTCGCTGGTTCTCCGGTGCGCACGTCGGCGTAGGCCCAGTGCGCTCGTCAGTTGACATCGCGCTTCTCTCCGGCGCTCGATGCGCGTGCGATCATCTTCGTGTTGCCGTTCTTGGAGGACGTGGCGTTGATCGGGACGAGTTCGCGGGTCCGACGACGCGGTGGAGTCGGCGTCGGGGTTGGTCCGGCGAGTGGCGATCTTAGCCTTGGGCTGGGAGTGCCGAAGTGGCACCCCAGCGGTCTTATCGGCGTTAGCTTGCGCTGGCGCCTGCAAGAACCTTGATCGCTTCGGTTGCGGGGCTTGTCACCGTTAAGCGAAGCCGATGAGGCATATATGGTCATCCTCGATCGTCGATCTTGTGCGGCGTCGGAGGTAGCCAGCTTAGCTGGGCTAGGGCAGCGCTTCTCTGCTGTCTTGGGTGGCGGTGGCGGCAAGCGGCGCGACACCCGTCCGGCGACCGTACCTCGCTTCGCGCCCGGCATCTTGGTATGCGCATCTCGACCTCGGCGTCCGCGACCCACCAGCAGCCTTGTTCCAGCGAGCACGGTGCTAGGAGCACCGGGCGTTGTCGACCTTTGCACCTCCGGGAAGGGTGCGGTGTCTGCCGGATCGCCGGCGCTTGCGGGGCCTTGTTTTGGACTGGTGACGGCGTGAGTCCCACCGTCGCGCCAGCTCGCCGCTGGCGTCGACTCCACCGCCCGCTTGCTCGGCGGTGGTGGCGAAATCGATGTAGACGGGCGGCCACCTCGAGGGCTTCTTCTTCGGTGGCATGTTGACGATGACGTTGATGTAGCGCGCGTGGAGACCGGATCAGATGCACACGACCTTGACGCAGCCCCTACATGGCGCGCCAAAGATGTCGGGACCGTGTCTCTCTGTGGCCTCGAGCACCTATGGGGCACGGGGCCCCTTCTAATCCGGCAAGGAGCGGAGGGCGTCTTGTGAGCGGTCGAGGTCGGGCGTGCGGGGAGAGCGCAATTTTACCCAACCGGGGATCTCGGAGAGATAAAACCCTACCGCTGCTTTGGTGATTGTATTTGATCTTGCTCGAGCATGCGGCGTATGGTGGTGTCGTGGGTGTCGAATGGACCGAACCCTTCTCGTGCGCATGGGCCTCCCTTTTATACTCGAAGGGGCACCCACGGTGGCAGCGTAGAAGCGGGGTAAAAGGTAAAATCGCAGGTTGGTACAACGATGACCAACAATGACCCTACCTAACTCGGCGGCGGGGACAAGGGCATTTAATGCCCGTCCGGTCGCCCCAACAGTGCAGAGGAGTGACCGTTAAGCGAGCCACCGGTTGCCACGATGGCGTTTCTGTCAGCTCCGTTTGCCACCTTGCCCCGCATGGCTGCGTAGTGCCTCGCCACGTGCACTTGGGATGGCCTTGTGATGACACGTCGCCGGATGCGCTGGAGTCTGGGTGGCAGCCTTGTCGCGGCAAGTGCCTTGCCGCGGCCCTTTTCTTGCCGCACTGGCAAGCTTGCCGGCCGTCGGGTCATGCCGGGACGCGTGGGGCGCCGCATCAAGTCTTCTGGAGATGCCTTGGTCGGCCTTCCCGGCAAGCCCTCTTGCCGGGGCCTTCGTTTTCTTTGGTTAATACTTTGTACTTGAATGGCAGTAGCAGGTGTGATGGAGGGTCTTGGCGGGCGTCCGGCAAGCCTTGCCGCGGGGCGCTGTGATTGCCCGTGCACAAGTTCGGGGTACTAAGGTACCCCCTACTTTAGTACACCGACAGCCACTCCCTCCGGCGACCGGTGTCGGCAAGTGCGACGCCTGCGCCCATCTCTGTTGCATCTCCGTCGGCCTCCTCCTCGTGCTATGGAGCTCCTACTTGAGCCGTCCCCTCCGGCCAACTCTGCCTCCACCGCTGCTGCTTTGACCTCCCCTGGTTCAACTCGTTTCCAATGAACAGCAGCCCGATGGCTTCTCTGTTCCAAGTGCCTCCAGCAGGCCAGGTCGGTGCGCCTCCTCCGCATGTTGCCGTGGACGCCAAGCACCTCGACGAACACCTTTGTTATTGCCTCGCAAGACGTTCCCTGGATACGCCAAGACCCGGACCAACAAGTACCACTACGCGGATTTGCCAAGTGCCGTCTCCGGGATTCACCAAGTACCATGACTGCAGCCGGTGTGCATTTTTTTTGGCAAGTCCGACTACACGGGTACGACTACATCCGAGCTGGATTTCGCCAAGTACCCCTTCGGATGCGCCATGTTCGACTACATGGTCCGCCAAGTACCTCTACCGACGACCCCGGACATCTACGAAACGAACGTGTACAACTACCGTCGCCGTGTACAACGACTTCCACTCGCCGTGTCGACTACTTCCCGACAACCCGTGAGCGACTACCTCCACTCGGCCCGTGAACGACTACTTCCTCTCTGAAAGCGTTCCGCCCCGAATGCACGCTTCGAAGGTATAACCGCCGAGAACGACCGCCGTGAACGAATGCTTTGTTGTATGAGATGCTCGTGTTTGTACCGTGCCCGTTTGCTTCATGCACGTCCCTCCTCGTTTGCCATGCCGCCGTCCCGTGGGAACCCAGAATCCGGGATCACCCCACCATCCTTGCATGACACGCTCACGCCTACTTCCTTTTGCACCGGTATTTCCGTGAGCTACCGGAACCGATATGTTGCCGTGGCATCATTTTCGGTTTCGTTGCCGCGGCACCCGTTTCGTTCCGCCATGGTGACCAAATGCTTCATAACATACTCATGTCAACATTTTCATAAATTGCATAAAACTTGCATATGTCATCCGCATCATGGTAACAACAATTTAAATGCTTAAAATTGTTGTTGCATTAAATTGCTAAATAACATGAGGATTTTCCGGAATTGTTGTTTGTTCTTCCGGCCTCATTTAAACTTGCCTAGTTAGGTAGTTTCATTATGCTTCACTCCTTGCCATGTTTAACAACATTTAATATTGATGAGTAGCATAACCGAGAGATAACTAAATAATTGATGTGGTGTTTTGTCAATATGCAACTCGTTGCATATTGAGCTCCACTTAACTTGTAGTATTGTTTGTTGCACTTTGCCATGTCATGCCTCATTAAACCGGACATGCATCATACTTGTTTGTGCATCATGCCATGTTTATGCTTGTGCATTTACCATGTTGTTTGTTTCTTTCCGGTGTTGCTTCTTAGTTCCGGTAATTTTGCGATTGTGAGGATTCGTTCGACTACTCCCGTTCGTCTTCTTCATGGACTCGTTCTTCTTCCTAGCGGGATTTCAGGCAAGATGACCGCTACCCTGGATCTCACTACTATCATTGCTATGCTAGTTGCTCCGTTCTATCGCTATGTTGCGCTACCTATTACCTGTTTTTCAAGCCATCCCATATTGCCATGAACCTCTAACCTTTGACACCTTTCCTATGCAAACTGTTGTTGGGTATGTTACCACTTTTGCTCAGCCCCTCTTATAGCGTTGCTAGTTGCAGGTGAAGTTGAAGATTTCTCCATGGTGGACAGGGTTATGTTGGGATATCACAGTATCTCTTATATTATTAATGCATCTATATACTTGGTAAAGGGTGGAAGGCTCGGCCTTATGCAGTGTTTTGTTCCACTCTTGCCACCCTAGTTTCCGTCATACGGTGTTATGTTCCCGGATTTTGCGTTCCTAACGCGGTCGGGTGATTTATAGGACCCCCGACAGTTCGCTTTGAATAAAACTCTTCCAAAGAAGGCCCAACATTGGTTTTACCATTTGCCTCACCTATTACCTTTTTTCCCTTGGGAGTCGCGCATCCCAAGGGTCATCTTTATTTTAGCCCCGGGCCAATGCTTGTCTAAGTGTTGGTCCAAACTAGAAACCACTTGCGGCGCCACCTCGGGAAACTTGAGGCTGGTTCTAGTTATGCGTAGTGCTCATCGGTCGTGGCTCGAGGCGAGATCTGTGCGGCTACTAGCGGGATGTCGGCACGCCGGGAGGTCTTGCTGGTCTTGTTTTACCATTGTCGAAATGTCTTGTAAACCGGGATTCGAGACTGATCGGGTCTTCTGGGAGAAGGTCTATTCCTTCGTTGATCGCGAGAGCTTGTCATGGGCTAAGTTGGGACACCCTGCGGGGTTTAAACTTTCGAGAGCCGTGCCGCGGTTATGTGGCGAGATGGGAATTTGTTAATGTCCATCGAATTAAAACGCATCAACCGTGTGTGTAGCCGTGATGGTCTCTTCTCGTGGTCCGGAAGTGAACACGGTTTCGGGTTATGTTTGGCGTAAGTAGGAGTTTAGGATCACCTCTTGATCATTGCTAGTTGTGACCATTCCTTTGTTTCTCTTCTCGCTCTCATTTGCGTATGTTAGCCACCATATATGCTTAGTCGCTCTTTGCAACCTCACCACTTTACCCCTTCCTTTCCCATTAAGCTTTGCTAGTCTTGATACCCATGGTAATGGGATTCTTTGAGTCCTCGTGGCTCACGGATACTTCAAAACCAGTTTGCGGTGCCTATGTTACGGCGGTGACACAACCATGCTCAAGGAGGAGCTCGATAAAGATCTTACCCTTTGTGTTGTTTCGTTCTAGTTGATCGATAGTGGAGCCCGGTTGGGGTCGATCGGGGACCTTTATGCATTTGGGGTTCTTCTTTTATTTTGGTTCCGTATTCGGACCTTGATTGTATCTGGATGATGTAATGCTTTATTCATGTATTTGTGTGAAGTGGCGATTGTAAGCCAACTATGTATCTCTTTCCCTTATGTATTACATGGGTTGTGTGAAGATTACCTCACTTGCGACATTGCCTTCAATGCGGTTATGCCTTTAAGTCGTGCTTCGACACGTGGGAGATATAGCCGCATCGAGGGCGTTACACCAACGCGGAGCTGACACGTGGTTCCGTCGGCCAATGAGAATTTTACACGTGGAAAATGGGCATTGGTCGTGGCTATTAGCGGGTTATCGAATCCAAAACCGGACCCGGTAGCTTGACAGTGAGCCATTACGGTGGATGCCACGTGTCGGTCACCCTTGACAAAAGCACTTCCATGACGCAGCATTTATCGTCATGGAAGTGGACACTTCCGTGATGATAATTTTGGTAATGTCGGGGAACACTTCTACGGCAGCACAGGTATGACTATCATGATTCTGTCATAAAATCGTCATGGATATACATGCATGACAGAAAACGAGACCTACTGTGACAAACATGTATCATCACAGAAGTGTATTTTTTTGTAGAGATAGCATTGGTCAATGATGCAATTCATGAAAGAATTAATTAGGAGAGATAAGATTCACATGCAAATACACTATCTTGGACATCTTTTATGATTGTGAGCACCCATTAAAATATCTTATGCCAAACTGTCGATGTTGGACAAGGAAGACAATGTAATGATTTATGTTTGTTTATATTCACATAGAAGTTATATTTCATAGATCCTTCAACATGTGGTGCTTGCCCAATATCTTTGCTAGCCAAAAATCCGCACTAAGTAGAGATACTACTTGTGCATACAAAACCCTTAAACCCAAATCAATGTTCTGAGAGTCCACCATACCTACCTATGGATTGAGTAAGATCCTTCAAGTAAATTTTCAATGGTGCAAAAAGGCAATAAAAATTGCTCCTAAATGTGTTTGATCCTTTAGTGTATGCGAAAATAAGCATTGTACGAACTTGTGATAGCAAAGTAATAAAAGAAATGGATTGCATAATAAAGATTGCTATCATAAGGGGCAATATAATGTGACTTTCTTTTGCATTAAGATATTGCGCATACAAAAAAAGCGCATGACAACCTTTGCTTCCTTGTGCAAAGGGCCTATCTTTTACTTTTATGTATTTACTTCTTGTGCAAGAGTCAAAGTATTTTCATCTATTCCTTTTTATTTTCTCTTTGTCAAGCATCATGTGGTGGGGAAAGATCTGGGCACATATATATAATTGAATATGAGTGATCATGAGTTATTATTGTTGACATCACCCTTGAGGTGAATAAGTTGGGAGGCGAAACTATAAGCCCCTATCTTTCTATGTGTCCAGCTGAAACTTTTTGCTCATATATATGTGCTGAGTGTTAGCAATCATAGACGATTAAATGATGGTTGAGTATGTGGACTTGCCAAAAGGCTCCGATACGAGACCCTTCCTAAAAATATGATGAATTGTAGTTGCAAAGTTGACTGAGAACATAGTTTGTTAGTTTTCAATAAAGTTTATGCTTTCTACTTCAATGTTGTGATGAATTGTTACTTGTTCATGAGAAGCTATATGATAATGTTCTATGATAAAGTTTGTTGTTGTTATAATAATATGCATGATGCTACTATGTTCGTATTTTGTTTTTACCGACACCTCTCTCTCTCTCTAAACATGTGGACATGATTTTCGATATCGGCTTTCGCTTGAGGACAAGTGAGGTGTAAGCTTGGGAGAGTTGATACATCCATTTTGCATCATGTTTTCCTACTATTATTTATAATGTTTTTATGCTTTATAATACTTTATGGAGCAATTCTAATGCCTTTTCTCTCATAATATGCAAGGTTTACACAAAGAGGGAGAATAACGGCAGCTGGAATTCTTGACCTGAAAAAGCTATGTCAGAGATACCTATTCTGCACATCTCCAAATGAGCTGAAATTTTACAGAGAATTATTTTGGAATATATAATAAATATTGGAGAAAAGAACAACCAGAGGGGGCTGCCAGGTGCCCACCAGACACTAGGTCATGCCGGGCCCCCCAAGCGTGCCCTTGTGGGTAGTGGGCCACCTAGGCCACCTCTGGTGCCCATCTTCTGGTACATAAGGTCTTTGACCTAGAAAAAAGAAGAAGAGGAATTTCGAGATGGACCACCACCATCTCTAGGTGGAACTTGGGCAGGAGCACTTTTGCCCTCCGGCGGAGCGATTCCAGCGGTGGAACTTCCCTCCCAGAGGGGGAAATCGAAGCCATCGTCATCACCAACAACCCTCTCATATTTGGGAGGCCAATCTCCTTCAACATCTTCAACAGCATGATCTCCTCTCAAACCCTAGTTCATCTCTTATGTTCAATCTTTGTACCGGAACCTTAGGTTGGTACATGTGGGTGACTAGTAGTGTTGATTACATCTTGTAGTTGATGCTATATGGTTTATTTGGTGGAAGATATATGTTCAGATCCATTATGCTATTTAATACTCCTCTGATCTTGAGCATGAATATTATCTGTGAGTAGTTTCCTTTGTCCTTGAGGCCGCGGGAGAAGTCATGTTGCAAAATCATGTGAATTTGGTATTCATGCGATATTTCGATGATATGTATGTTGTGATTCCCTTAGTAGTGTTATGTGAATGTCGACTACATGACACTTTACCATCTTTGGGCCTAAGGGAATGCATTGTGGATTAGTTATTAGATGATCGGTTGCTAGGGTGACAGAAGCTTAAACCTAGTTTATGTGGTATTCCGTAAGGGGCTGATTTGGATCCATATGTTTAATGCTATGGTTTGATTTTATCTTAATACTTCTTTCATAGTTGCGGATGCTTGCGAGGGGGTTAATCATAAGTGGGAGGCTTGTTCAATTAAGAACAGCACCCAAGCACCGGTCCACCCAAATATCAAATTATCAAAGTAGCAAACGTGAATCAAACCAACATGATGAAAGTGACTAGATGAAATTCTCGTGTGCCCTCAAGAACGTTTTACTTATTATCTGAGATCGTACCGGCCAGTCCTTTGCCATCAAAAGGATTGGGCTACCTTGATGCAGTTATTGTTACTATTGTTACCTGTTACTTGTTACAAGTTATCTTGCTATCAAACGACCCGTAACCGATAATTTCAGTGCTTGCAGAAATTACCTTGCTGAAAACCACTTGTCATTTCCTTCTGTTCCTCATTGGGTTCAGCACTCTTACTTATCGATGACTGGATTGATCCCCTATAGTTGTGGGTCATCAAGAATCTATATTAGCACCATTGCCGAGGAGTGAAGCCCTCTTGGTCAGTGGAAATCAGTTAGGAAAAACTTATACTACATGCTGAAATTTATTGTCGATTGTTACTATGGAAAACAATCCTTTGAGGGGTTTGTTCGGGGTATCTTCACCTCGACCAGAAACACAAAAAGTTTCCCCTCAACCAACTGCACTACTAAAATATTAGTATGAAATTCCTTGGTGATGTAGGGTAGAACCCTAGAAGCCGAACTTTCACATTTGGAGTGGATCCCTATTAGGAACACGAAGAACACGAGGAGGGGAACGATGGAAAAGCACGAGAGAACACTCAACCAACAAGATTAAAGTCACACATGCGCCAGATCATCAAAATACAAAAGGGTACAAGATCCAAATCCAACAAGGGACGATACATAGGGTAACCGGTTCTTCTCCGTGAGGAGGTCTTGAAGATGGTCTTCTCCGAAAGGAGGTCTTGAATCCAACAAGGATCTTCTCTGAAGAGGTTTTGGTCCCTGATGTCTACTATACAACCTTCTTCTTGTAGACGTTGTTGGGCCTGCAAGTGCACAGGTTTGTAGGACAGTAGCAAATTTCCCTCAAGTGGATGACCTAAGGTTTATGAATCCGTAGGAGGCGTAGGATGAAGATGGTCTCTCTTAAACAACCCTGCAACCAAATAACAAAGAGTCTCTTGTGTCCCCAACACACCCAATACAATGGTAAATTGTATAGGTGCACTAGTTCGACGAAGATATGGTGATACAAGTGCAATATGGATGGTAGATATAAGTTTTGTAATCTGAAAATATAAAAACAGCAAGGTAACTAATGATAAAAGTGAGCGTAAACGGTATTGCGATGGTAGGAAACCAGACATGGGGTTCATACTTTCACTAGTGCAAGTTCTCTCAATAATAATAACATAGATAGATCATATAACAATCCCTCAACAAGCAACAAAGAGTCACTCCAAAGCCACTAATAGCGGAGAACAAACGAAGAGATTATGGTAGGGTACGAAACCACCTCAAAGTTATTCTTTCTGCTCGATCTATTCAAGAGTCCGTAGTAAAATAACACAAACCTATTGTTTCCATTCAATCTATCATAGAGTTCATACTAGAATAACACCTTAAGACACAAATCAACCAAAGCCCTAATGTCACCTAGATACTCCATTGTCACCACAAGTATCCGTGGGCATGATTATACGATATGCATCACACAATCTGTCGTGGATTTGTCATGGCAGATGTCCTTGTGAAAGGACTTAGTCGTGGAGCCATCGTTACGGGTTAACTTGAAGGGGTTAAAGCGGACACAAAGACACAAGGGTTTATACTAGTTCGGCCCCTTCGATGAAGGTAAAAGCCTACGTCTAGTTGTGATGGGATTGATGTGGTTTCGATGAATAGGGAGCAAACAAGCTTCGCCTAGGCCTCGAGTTGTTGTTATACGTCCTTGAACCGCCACGGGTCGTCCCTTATATACACGGGTGGCGCCTGTCGGTCCTGATCCCACACGGTTCATACTCGTATCTGGTTGGTCTCTCTCTATTCCTAACTTACAATGCAAGTTTACATATCAAGCCGGTTTACGGCTACAGGTTCTAAGCCGACTACAGGCCTTGGGCCTTCATCTGCTTAATCACCTTTAAACTACTAATGAAGCTAACCCGGCCCGGTAGGCGGTTCACGCCAGATGGTAATATCCCCAACATTAGGCCCAGATTGACTTGAACTGGTTCATGTCAATCCTTCACAAAAATCTTTGTCTTCAACATCTTCTGGTAATTGGTAAACCGCCCTGTCGTCATCATCTCTGGTTGCTGTAAACCAGAATGACATCATCATGAAGTTAACATTTATGACGCCCTCTTTTATTAATAGATCTGCGATACCCAAAGCAGCAGCTCCACTTCCGAACTTTGTGGCTCCTGGATTCGCGCGCCTGACACACGTCCTTTGCCTTATAAATAGGACCGAAGGGTCATTTCCTTTTCTCCCCCTCGTCCCCTTTCTCTTCCTCTTCCTCGCGTCGCCAGCCTCGGAGCTCCGCCGCCTCCATTGACCTCTGCACCGTCTTGGGCCGCTGCATCAACCTGAACGCACCAGAGCATTGCGGTAGCTTTCCGCGTCTTCCTCGATTCTGGTAAGCCTTCTGTTCTTCTTACCATAGATCTGTTCTAGGGTTTCATGTTCTTGCCGTGTTCATCACTTGTTCATGTTTGTACCCAGACTCCTGGGTAGATCTATGAAACCCTCCTCTGATTAGCAGTAGCCTTTTAGCATCCACGTGTAGTTTCATGCTCAAGTCCATAGATCTTATCTTCATACCTGCCCATTGATTCGCTTCCGTTCTGCTTTAATCTTTTAAATATTTTCTATTTTTCTAAACTTGCTTCAGATCCATTACTGCAATAAGACCTTGTGAAACCTGTTTCTGCATACTTAGCCATCCGCAATTGCCTTCAATGTTTAGATCAGGCGGTTTAACTTAATATAGAAAAAGTTAGTAAACCGGAATACACCATTAGTCCCCTTGTTGAACCGCCAGAATTCTTTAGCCATATTATGCCTCCTCATAGAAATCCGGTTTAAATGTACTGCCTCCGGTTTAACACTGTTCATACCAGCGCCTTCTTTTATCCAACATATTCTTGAACCGGAATCACCTATTTCTTGTAGATCTCACCATGGCCAAACAAGTATATGAGTGCAACTGGGTTCCTTCTCGCGTCCACGAAACTTCGGTTGGATGATTTAGTCTCGATCGGCGCTTTAGGCAAAGAAATATACTATCCACTAGAGGGTTCCTGGTGATGAATGTCCTCCCACACCTCAAGAGGGAGAGGTTGTGATCTTTGCGGACCATTTAGCCCGGGGCTTCAAGCCGCCCGGTTCTAAATTTTACCGGGATGTGTTAACCAATTTTCAACTTCACCCGCAAGATACTGGCCCCAACTCTGTTACCAACTTATGTCACTTCCAAGTACTTTGTGAAGTATACCTTCAAGAGGAACCCATAGTTGAATTGTTTAGAGACTGTTTCCACTTAAACCGCCGCACCGAATTCACTGATGGTCCCAATACCGAATTGGGCGGTATGGCAATTCAGAAAAGGAAAGAGATCACTTATCCCCATGCCAGACTACACAGTCACCCCAAGGAGTGGAATGCCACATGGTTCTACTGCAAAGATACCTCCCCGATGATGAAAATACTTTGCACGGCTTTTCGTCCGAGCGGCTCAGCAATCAGACCCCTTCCCTCAACGGTTAAGTGCCAAGGAGAGGAGTAAATATGCTCCGCAACTATCCAAGCTCTGAGCCTTCATGGCCAACGGTTTAACAGGAGTAGATCTCGTACGCTGTTGGATATCATGGAGCATACTGCCTCTCAGCCGGCACTCCGGTTTAATGTGCAAGTATACTGGTAGCATCGATGACCCACTCCGACACACCAACATCCAACTCTCAGATGATGAAGTCACAGATGCTGTGAAGAAAATGTTGAACGAACCGGAAGACCTCTGCGCTCAAACCGGCCTGCTCCCTTTCTGTGCTACCAACAAACCGCCAGGTGTAAGATTTTGATTGTATTTTTTACTGAACCTGTTATTGCTATCTCTGTCTGACATCCATTGCTGCTTAACCAGGGTGATAATCCGTTTTGGAGCAAGAAGCTTCCGCAAGACAAACCGGAGAAAACAGAACGGTCAACCCGGCCAAGGACCAAGGTTATCAAGAAGCCTGCCAAAAAGAGGAAAACCACTGCTTCATCGATTAAATTTGTTGATGATGATGTGGGTAACTCGGACCTTGAGGAAGAACTTCGATTCACTAGGCTTACTTTTTACCGCCTTATTGATGATGATACTTGTCGGGGCGATCTTTGAAGCGATGAGTCTTGATGTCCTTGAGGTAACTATTCTCTCTTCGATTCAGATCATTTGCCTTTGCCAAAATTTCGCGAGCAAACCGAAAGTTAAATTTTCTCATCCTCTTGCTTACTTGGATCCCAAATTTCTTATGAAGACTCAGCAACATGAAGCTCGCCGCACAACCCGGCACAGCGGCCAGGTAGTTACCTCCGCCGGTTTACCAAACAGTTCGGTTCGAAAACGCCGCTCCGAGGTCTCCGACCTTTTTATTAATTTATAACCTAAAGCGGGTTTCATCCGTCAACCTCTTAATCCGTCCAACTCCGATTATCAGGTTACTTCTCATTCTTCCTCTGGTGAATCATCGGCCACTCAGCTGCCTCCACTGAAAACGGTTCTTGGGTAAGCTAGGCTGAACATATGCTTCTGGTATACTGTGTTATAACTTATGCTGTTCCTTGACTCTTTGTTTCTCTTTCAGGGCTAAACCTAAACCGAGCAAGAAAGCCCGCCTGGATAAAGCGGCCGAGGAAGATGTCGCCCCTGAACAGGATAAAGCACCAGATCTTGAAGCGTTCGTTCATGAGGATATTCCCAATGATCCTCCTTTGCAAGATGATGCTATTCCTGAGAAAAGGCCTATCAATACTTCAGTCCCTGTTGACCAGCCTGCCAGCTCCGTACGGATTGAAAGATCCCGCAGTCCTTCAATACCTGCCGATAAACCGACCGCGCCAACGCAAACCGGTGAGTCCAAGGATGATGACGTTGTAATTACCGGTGTAGGTCGCTTTGAACCAGGGAATCCTGTCGCTTTAGCCAAGCATACTGTGAGAGAAGATTTTTCTGCCATGAACAAGGTAAATGGATGTTGATCTGGAAACATATGCTGCTCTGAGTGCCCAAGATCTTCATTCTGGTTACTTGAACCGACTATATACTAGTCGTGACTGTGAAGCTGATGCAGTAAAGATGATGAGGATAAATTTGAGGTAACTTCCTTGTGCTTCTTCTTTCTTTAATTCTCGCCTTCAGATTAATCCTCCTAGCCCCCAAGGGCCGATTTGTAACCTTCTTCAAACCGGGACTTGAATATAGTCCTCAATACTTTGAAATCCATCAATGTAGCCCCCAAGGGCCGGTTCAACTTAGTATAGTTAAACCGGAACTCCAATAAAAATTCTAACATCAGAACATAACTGAGCAAATAGCCATTAGCCCCCAAGTGCCAAGTTGAATACCTGTATTGCGATTTAGTAATAGATGAAGATTGAAGGTGCATTAGCCCCCAAGTATCAAGCGTATAACTTGTTATGTGGTTGGTACTTCAAATTCTTGTACCATTTGTTTAAAGCCAAGCAATCGTCTTTATGCGGGCTGAAGTGAGGCTCAAAGAGGACCGGATTACTGATCTGCAAGAAACTTTGAAAACCCAACAAGCCGAAACCGACAAAGCAAGGGAGGAATTAACCAGCGCTTTGAGCATCACGAAACAGCTGAAGGAGGTCTTCAAGAAGGAGCGGGCTGACTGGGCCATTGAGAAGACCGCTTTAATAAAGAGAGCTGAAAATGCTGAAGCTGCCCTTAAACCAGTGGTAGATGAGCTGACCGCCGTAAAGCGGCAAGTGCATGCCATGACCGCTGCTATCTTTGGTAAGCTCCTTCTGGTTCCTTTGACAACTGTGGCCTTCTTATAATCGATCCGGTTTGTGATCTTTACTGCATTGTTGCAGGTACACGCATTGGTCACTTAGGGTCAGATGTTCGGAAGAAGTTGAAGGCTGCCTACACCTTAAATGAACAGTTGTATACCGGAGCGCAGCGGATCATCACCACTTCATCTCATAACAATCCGGCACCCACTTTGATCCAAGATACTCTGAAGAGGTTGTCAATGCTTCCTTCTCGGATTGAAGAACTTAAAAAATCTGCTGCTCGAACCGGAGCCATTAATGCCTTGATCCGGGCAAAAGCATGGGTGCCGGATTTCGATCCCATTAAAGCAGCTCAAGGCTATCCCAGTTTGAAGGAGGATGGCTCAGAGTTCAATGAAGATGATCTGAGGGCAATAAACCGTGCAGTGCGCCCTCTGGCTTGTCAATTGGTTGAAGAGGCAGACTTGTCGCATTATCAAGCTCAGTATAATAATCAGAACAAACGAGTGGCTGCACCAACTCCTGAAGCGGAGAATCTGATTCCTCCAAACCGTAAGCATACTTATGCTCCTGATATTGAACCATCTTCTCTGATCCATGAAGAGGCTATCTTTCAAGCTTTAATGGGAATCGACTGGACCACAGTTGATTTCCAGCCAATGGATAGAGATGAGGAAGCTGAAGCGGCGCGGGACGATGAGCAGGCTTGAACCGGAAGCCGGTTTAAATAGCTGCTTTATTATGATCCGCCAGAACAACAATGATCTTATTTGGGCACCGCGTTGCCTTGTAATAGAATAGCAAATACTGTTGCTTTAAATATGCCTTCGTGCATAAGTACTGATGCTTTTGCTTGAAATCCTCAATTTATATTTCCTGCAATCAGAAAATCTTTAACTGCGGTGGCGGTTATACCGCCAGCCGGTTTATGACCATGATATATATATATATCATCAATGTATTTAAGACATATAATCAAATATGCGATACAAAATACCTGCCATCGCCGGGCATGAAGTTGGCTTAGCCAGGCTTGAAACGGAGGTTTTATAAACCATTACCATCAAAGGGGAGAAAACAACTCCCATGTAAACCGTCTTTGGGTCATTCTGAGCCCCGGTTACTCCATGATGTTAACAGGAAAGTTAAACCGGGCATATCTCTCGGATTAAAATGAACCGAATGCATCAATTTGAACCGGTAAAAAGTGTTGTTGGTTTAAAGGAAACACAACAAAAATTGAGGAATAGTCATAAAAGAAATATGGAAGCAAAGGCAATGATAAAAACCGTTTGCAAAAACATGCTTTCTTGGTGATCGGATGGTGTTACCATGGTCGGACGGACCAAGCCCCAATAGGAGTGACAATGGTTCAAGTCGGCGGGTCCCCAAATGAAACAAGTGGCATTTATGCCGATCAAAAGCGTTGCAATGGTTCGGGTTCGACCAAGCCCCCAAGTGATTTTGTGGCCTTAGGCCGATCAAGAGGCGTGACTGGTTCAGACTTGACCATGTCCCCAAGTGATCTGGTGGCTTTCTGTAACACCCCGGATCCGATACGCCAGGTGTCCGCCAGTTATTCGCCTTCGTTGCCATGTCATTTGCTTGCGTGTTGCATTTGCCATGTCATCATATGCATTTTATCATGTCATCATGTGCATTTCATTTTGCTTACGTGTTCATCTCATGCATCCGAGCCTTTTCCCCGTTGTCCGTTTTGCAATCCGGCGCTCCTATGTCCCCGGCGTCCCTTCTTCTCTCTGTTGTGGCGGGTATTAAACTTTCTCGGAATGGCACGAGGTTTGCCAGCGGCCTTGGTATAGCACCGTGAACCGCTGTCAAGTTTCGTGCCATTTGGGGTCGTTTGATACTCAGCAGTTAGCAAGGTAACAAGTAAGGCCCTCTTTGTTTCCAGCCCAACACCCTTCCAAAGTGGCCCAAAACCCATCTAACTCCCCTCCATGCTCTCGATCGTTCGATCCGATCGCGTGGCAACCCGCACCTCATTTGGACTCTCCTAGCTCCTCTACCTATAAATAGACCCTCCCTTCCAAATTCATGGATGAATTCCCCGAAACCCTAATTTTCCTCACGCGCGGACGCGCGTCCGCCATGCGGACACGTCCATTGGACACGTCGCTCCGACCAATCCCGTGCCGCCACGTCATCACGCCGCCTCCCCAACCAATCCGGAGCCGCCACCTCTCCTCCCCGCGCCCGCGCGCGCCGGGCCGCGAGCCATCTCCGGCCCGCTCCGAGACACAGCGGGCCAATCCGCGCCGGTCGGCCATTGCGTCGCCCGCGCCCGCTTCGCGGGACCTCGCCGGATTTCGCCCGGCCGCATCGCCGGAACTCCCTGCCGCCCGCCGCCGCCGTTCGCCTCCGCCTCCGCGCGGCGTCCGCTTCGCCGCCGCTCCGGATCGCGCCGCCGCCTCGCCCGTCGCCTCGAGGCCCCGCAGAGCTGCGCGACCCGCCGACCACGCCGCTGCGCCGCCTCGCCTCCCACCTCACCACGCCATGCCGCGCCAGCCGGCCGCCGCCCGCCCGCGCCCGCCCGCCCGCGCCGAGATCCGGTCGGGCGGACGGATCCGGCCTCCACCGCGCCTCCCCGGCCTCCTCCGGCCGCCTCCTTCACCTCCGGTGGCCGCCGCCGTCGTCTGTTGGCCGCCGCCGTGGTCCAGATCGATCGGGAATTCCCGATCGTCTCTCCGTTGACCAGCCTGGGCCACGTGGGCCGCGGCCCAGCTAGCTCCTCTCCTCATCCCAGCCGGCCCAGTTCTCCTCCACCAAACGGGCCAAGCCCATGGGTGAGCGCCCCTCCAGATTCCCCCCCTGTGAACTGTTGGCCCAAGTGCAATTTCAGCCCGTGTCTATTTTTTTAAGTCCTGCGAATTTCCTAATTATCCAGTGAATTAGCAGTTTTACAGATTGGCCCTCCATCTTCATGCATTTAATAACTTCACAACCGTGCATCGGATTAAAATAATTTATATATGTAAAATGCTTAGAATTTCGTCTAGTTTAATAATATCCCACTTTCATCCATGTTTAAAATGTTTAAAATGCTGTTTGTTTAATTTTGCATAAATGCCATGCTAAAATGATTTAATTCATAACTAAATAACCGTAACTCCGATTTTAATAAACTTTATATGTAAATGGGGTAGAATTTTGCCTAGTTTAACATGGTGCACTCATCTTGCATGTTTAACAACTCTAAAATTGTGTTTAGGACAGAACAGTACCAAACCTTAAAATATGCACATGGGGATTTTCCGGACTTGTTGTTTGTTGTTCCGGCCTCATTTAAACTTGCCTAGGTAGGTAGTTTTGTTGTGCTTCACCCCTTGACATGTTTAACCACATTTAACCTTGTTGTGTACCTAAACGGGAGTGAACTAAATAACTCGGTTGTGGTGTTTCGTCAATATGCAACTCGTTGCATATTGAGCTCCACTTAATTTGTAGAATTGCTTGTGCACTTTGCCATGCCATGCCATGCCTCATTAAACCGGACATGCATCATCCTTGGTTGTGCATCATGCCAAGTTTATGTGATGGTTGTTTACTATGTTGTTTGTTTCTTTCCGGGATGCCTCTCTCGTTAGCTTCGGTTTCGTTCCGGAGTTGTGAGGATTCGTTCGACTACGTCCGTTTGACTTCTTCATGGACTCGTTCTTCTTCCTTGCGGGATTTCAGGCAAGATGACCGCTACCCTGGATCTCACTACTATCATTGCTATGCTAGTTGCCTCGTTCTTTCGCTATGCTGCGATACCTATTACCTGTTTGTCCAGCCATCCCATATTGCCATGAACCTCTAACCTTTGACACCATTCCTAGCAAACCGTTGTTTGGCTATGTTCCCGCTTTGCTCAGCCCCTCTTATAGCGTTGCTAGTTGCAGGTGAAGTTGAAGGTTTCTCCATGGTGGACAGGGTTATGTTGGGATATCACAATATCTCTTATATTATTAATGCATCTATATACTTGGTAAAGGGTGGAAGGCTCGGCCTTATGCAGTGTTTTGTTCCACTCTTGCCGCCCTAGTTTCCGTCATACGGTGTTATGTTCCCGGATTTTGCGTCCCTTACGCGGTCGGGTGATTTATGGGACCCCTTGACAGTTCGCTTTGAATAAAACTTGTCCAAAAAGGCCCAACATTGCCTTTTACCATTTGCCTCACCACCACCTACTTTTCCCTTGGGAGTAATTAACCCAAGGGTCATCTTTATT
Source organism: Aegilops speltoides (assembly GCA_021437245.1). NCBI lineage: Eukaryota > Viridiplantae > Streptophyta > Magnoliopsida > Poales > Poaceae > Aegilops > Aegilops speltoides. Next base: position 315,696,724 of record CM038147.1, on the reverse strand, counting down.
CAGCCCCGGGCGATGCTTGTCTAAGTGTTGGTCCAACCCGGCAGACTGCAGGGGCCACCTCGGGGCAACTCGAGGCTGGTTTTACTCGTGGGTGACCTATCCGGTGTTGCCACGAGAACGAGATATGTGCAGCTCCTATCGGGATTGTCGGCAGCATCGGGCGGCTTTGCTGGTCTTGTTTTACCATTGTCGAAATGTCTTGATGTACGGGATTCGAGCCTGATCGGAGTGTCTCGGGTGAAGGTCTATTCGCCGATGATCGCGAGAGCTTGTCATGGGCTAAGTTGGGACACCCTGCAGGTATAAACTTTCGAGAGCCGTGCCCGCGGTTATGTGGCAGATGGGAATTTGTTAATGTCCGGTTGTAGACAACTTGACACTTGATCCGAATTAAAACGCATCAACCGAGGTGTAGCCGTGATGATCTCTTCTCGGCGGAGTCCGGGAAGTGAACACGGTTTCTGTGTTATGCTTGACGTAAGTAGGTGTTCAGGATCACCTCTTGATCATTGCTAGCTTCACGACCGTTCCGCTTGTTTCTCTTCTCGCTCTCATTTGCGTTGGTTAGCCACCATACTTGCTTAGTTGCTGCTGCAGCCTCACCACTTTACCCCTTCCTTCCCATTAAGCTTTGCTAGTCTTGATACCCATGGTAATGGGATTGCTGAGTCCTCGTGACTCACCAGATACTTCCAAAACCAGTTTGCGGTGCCTATGTTACGGCGGATGACACAACCAAGCTCAAGGAGGAGCTTGATGAAGATCTTGCCCTTTGTGTTGTTTCGTTCTAGTTGATCGATAGTGGAGCCCAGGTTAGGGTCGATCGGGGAATCTTTATGCATTTGGGGTTCTTCTTTTATTTTGGTTCCGTAGTCGGACCTTGATTGTATCTGGATGATGTAATGCTTTATTCATGTAATTGTGTGAAGTGGCGATTGTAAGCCAACTATGTATCTTTTCCCTTATGTATTACATGGATTGTGCGAAGATTACCTCACTTGCGACATTGCTTTCAATGCGGTTATGCCTCTAAGTCATGCTTCGACACGTGGGAGCTATAGCCGCATCGAGGGCGTTACAAGTTGGTAATCAGAGCCTTCCCCGACCTTAGGAGCCCCCACTGCTTGATCGTTTTTAGTGGCCGAGTTGTGTCTAGAAAAATGTTTTGAGTCATTTAGGATTATATATATCGGAGAGTTTAGGAATTCTTTTTACTCCCCAGTCCCTTCGACCTTCTGGTGAGGTATTCTGACGTAGAGTTTTGACTCTTCTCTTCTCAAATTTCACTAAAAATTTTTTTTAGGATCACGCGGGTATCTTGGAATCGTTCCGATGGTTTTATGATGACAACATTGTCTTGGTTGCCTCCTGACATTTAGGGGTTGTGGCAGTGTCCCGGGGAGTTGAGCTCCGAGGTGTTGTCGTCATAATTTTATCGTTGCGATTCGGAATACTGAGTTTAATCGCCGACATCGAAAATCTCTTTTATGCGGTTGTTGGTGAGATAACCCGCTAACCCGATCTTGAGGTGAGTACGGAGTATTGCCATGACTTCGTATAACGGATGCTTTTGAAGGTTGAGGTAGACGATTTCGAAGGTTTCTTGGTTATGTGTTAACGGATGGATCTGGTGGATGTAGGGATTGTTAGCTTGGGTGAGATATATATTGCTCCCTGTATCCCCAACACAGTTGCATAACCGAAAAGTTTCGGGAGTTTCATAGGTGGGAATTCAAGTAGCTCTTAGGATATCTTTTCGACGGATGTATGATATGAAATTGGGGTTCGGCGTCTAGTGGTCCGCCTATTCACGGTTGGTTTCTGATGGTCTCGTTGTGTCTTAAAGAGTCCTTGGCTATGCCGACTCGGGGCGCTTCGTATGTCATGTGCCTTGCCTTGTACATGATGGTGCTGTCTGATTGAGCCGTGTAGGCCCCACCACGAAAAACTTGGACGAAATCTCTATCATATGTTTGTTCCGGCTTATTCTGCAAGCCAGTCCTTTGTTTTGTTTTATTTGTGGTATTCGAGTTGCTTCAATGTCAAGTGTGGATTCCATACCTTTCCTAAATGGTGTTCTCATACTCAGATGTGAATACCAATCCTTCTTGATCATCGAGATTGTCATGTCAATTCTTTTCAACCGGCGTGCTTCTCTTCGAGATGATCCCATCATTTTTTCCCATCCGAAAGATCATTTCTAAGTTTTCTCAACGGTGTTTGTTTCATCCGTCTCCAAGTTGCCTTTGTTTTTTTTTTCCCGCCCTCCCACCCTTTTTTTCCTCAAGGACAGATTTCTTAATCAAGTATCCATTTATTCATGTGAAGTTTCTCTTCATTCTTTTCAATCAATGTTCTTATCCGGTGATTTTCCATGAAGATGCTCAACAGCTTAAAGTTCATCATCCTTCATTGTTGTTTCTTCTCCGGTGGATCCTATTCAAGCTTTCGATATTCATCATATTCTTTTCCTCATCTCAATGTCTTCTCATACCGGTGCACCTCATTATCATTCTACTTCTCGCTATTTGTTATTCCGGAGTGCTTAAGATATCTCGGAGATTTGTGTTTCCATTCTTAATCTGTTCAAGCCATTTGGAGATTGGTATCTCATTCAAGTCATTTAATTCAACAAGTGCAATCTCTCTTTAATATCATTCTCAACGGTGTTTTCTTTTGAGTGGGCCCTAACCCACAGGTCTTTTCCCAGGATCTTACCTGACTCTTCTAATTTTCCCGGAGCCATTCCCAAATTCTTTTCAAAGTGTGACGTAAGAATGGATTTCATCAGTCACTGGCCTTCTCCAAGATCTCTTCCAAATTCTTTTCATAGTTGGCTCAACCTCTTCGCTTTTGATTATTCCGGTGTGCCTCAATAATTCATGGTGGTTCTCATCATCATGTGAAGACCGAAGAAGAGTTTCTCTTAAATCTTGTCCGTTCTCTTCAAGATTCATGGTTCTAGCTTCATGCTATCCTCATAATTGTTTTCGATTGTGAGAATCTTTTTCACCCATCAGGAGATATTCAAGAGTCTTCTCAGTTTGTCATCCGGAGTCCATCAATTCAGGTTTACTCATTCTCAGCTTTCAGTTCTCGTTGTTGAATTCTTACCGGTGAATCATTCAAATATCCTCTAATCAGTTCATGTTCTCTTCATTCTCATGTATCTAAATCCCCTCAAATATCTTCATTCGTTTTCAAATTCTTCCCGGTGAATTGTGCCTTTGCTACATTCATTTTCAATTCTTACGGCGGTTCGTTCAAGATTTCTCTTCCTCCGTTATCATATCAAATATTCGTTGTTCCAAATCCTACCGGTGGTTCCACCAATACCTTCTCAAGTTTACGCCATATCTCTCTTAATCCTTTTTAAATGGGAATAAGTGGTATGCCAAATCCGTTGATTGTCATGAATTTAAATTGGTGGAGGATACGCATAACATAATTCTTATTCTTGTTCATCCAAGTGATTAATTCTTTTCTTCCGGAGATTATTCATGATGAATAAATTCTTGATTACAAGTGATTCATCTTTCTTTCCGGAGGTGGGTCATCATATCACATTCTTGGTTCGAGATGCTTCATCTTCTCTTTTTCCCGGAGTTCCAAGCTCTCTTCACCACGGAGCTCCTTCTAAATCATCGCAAGGCTTCACCTTGTGTTTTCAACTTCTTTTCTTTTCATCATCCTTTTATTACCGGAGTTCTTCATGGAGGCTTTACATGGTGGTTCATCAAGGATTCTTTTCATTCTTCAATTGTTCTTCAAGATTTCTCTTGAAGTTATGACCCGCCAAGCTATACTCTATAATAAACATGGGGTTCAACACATGTTTTGCTTTGAGAAGCTCAAGCATTCTTCATCTTGCATTCCAAAGTGCAATTCCTTCTATCTTATCTTTTGAGATGGTGTTATGTCACTCTTGACAATTTCCTTCATGTTTCATGATTCATATTGTTGTCAAGAATGAGGTATTTTAAATCCATCAATCCATCTATTGGACTTATCTTGGGTTATATTTCACCTAAAGCTTTCCCTAAGGATTGTTGCTAATTGTGGTGCTTATTAATGACCCAAGTTATCTCTTTTCCATCTTGATGGAACAAGTTTTCATCTCTTCGTTAATCCCAAGCAAGCAAATGTTTCCGTTAGTGGCCGGTTGTCACCTCATAATGTTGAGATGTTTCCATAAGCCCACTACAAGCTTATTCTTTTCGTTGTTGATTTTCCAACAACTCCGTTCAATTCTTCTTTGCAAGGATGCCTTCCAAGTTCATTTGTGGCGGAAGTTGGCATTTTCTTCTTCATTCTGTTATTCCAACGATCTATCTTCTATTGTTTCTTCCGGAGGCATTATGATGTTGCTCTCTTCACTCATCATCATCGATTGTGAGGGTCGTGTTCTTTTCTTGCTTATCCATTTAACCGGAGTGTTGTGTCATCTCTTCAAATGCTTTTCACCTTATCAAGTTTTCCCTCTTCTTTCAACCGGAGTGCTGCCCGAATTCTTTCCCCATCATCTTGTTTTAACCGGAGTGGTTTCAAATTCTATCTTGTCCATTAAACTCTTGATTCATGTCTTTGCAACCTCCAAGTTCTCGTAATACTCCTTGTTCATCTTTTCTAACGGATTGTTTGCAATCTCGTTCATCTCTGTTGTACTCTTTCTTTTAAATTGCTCAACCTCTCAAGGTTCATGGTTTCACGTTAACAAAGAAGCAACTTAGTTTTACCTCTTCTCCTCCTCTTCCTTTTCCCTCGGTGCCATCCTAGATCTCGGGGCGAGATCCTCTCGTAGTGGTGGAGTGTTGTAACACCCGGATCCGTCGCCCGGTGTCCGCCATTATTACGCCGTTGCCATGTCATTTGCTTGCGTGTTGCATTTGCCATGTCATCATATGCATTTTATCATGTCATCATGTGCATTTCATTTTGCTTACGTGTTCATCTCATGCATCCGAGCCTTTTCCCGTTGTCGTTTTGCAATCCGGCGCTCCTATGTCCCCGGCGTCCCCTTCTTCTCTCTGTTGTGGCGGGTATTAAACTTTCTCGGAATGGCACGAGGTTTGCCAAGCGGCCTTGGTATAGCACCGTGAACCGCTGTCAAGTTTCGTGCCATTTGGGGTCGTTTGATACTCAACAGTTAGCAAGATAGCAAAAGGCCCTCTTTGTTTCAGCCCAACACCCCTTCCAAAGTGGCCCAAAACCCATCTAACTCCCCTCCATGCTCTCGGTCGTTCGATCACGATCGCGTGGCCGAAAACCGCACCTCATTTGGACTCTCCTAGCTCCCTCTACCTATAAATAGACCCTCCCCTTCCAAATTCACGGATGAATTCCCCCGAAACCCTAATTTTCCTCACGCGCGGCCGACGCGCGTCCGCCCATGCCGGACACGTCCGGCTGAACACGTCGCTCCGACCAATCCCGTGCCGCCACGTCATCACCGCCGCCTCCCCAACCAATCCGGAACCGCCACCTCTCCTCCCCGCGCCAGCCGCCCGCCGGGCCATGGAGCCATCTCGGCCAGCTTTCCGACCCGGCGGGGCCCGATCCGCCCGTCGTAGCCCGTCGCCCGCCCATTCGCCGGACCTCGCCGGTTTCGCGGCCGCATCGCGGAACTCCTGCCGCCCGCCCGCCGCCCGTTCGCCTCCGCCTCCCGCGCCGGCGTCCGCTTCGCCGCCCGCTCCGGATCCGCGCCGCCACCTCGCCCGTCGCCTCCGAGCCCCATGGAGGCCGCCCGAACCCGCCGACCACTGCGCTGCGCCGCCGTCCTCCGCCTCACCACGGCCGCCGCGCAGCCCGCCCGCCCGCGCGCCGCCCGCCGCCCGCGCGGCAGATCCGGTCGGGCGGACGGATCCGGCCTCCACCGCGCCTCCCGGCCTCCTCCGGCCGCCTCCTTCACCTCCGGTGGCCGCCGCCGTCGTCTGTTGGCGCCGCCGCGCCCGAGATCGTCGAAATTCCCGATCGTCTCTCCATTGACCAGCACAGGCCCACGTGGGCATGACCCGACTAGCTCCTCTCCTCATCCCAGTAGGCCCAGTTCTCCTCCACCAAAGCAGGGCCAAGCCCATGGGTGGCGCCCTCAATTCCCCACAGCGAACTGTTGGCCCAAGTGCAATTTCAGCCCGTGTCTATTTTTTTAAGTCCTGCGAATTTCCTAATTATCCAGTGAATTAGCAGTTTCTGATTAGCCTCCATCTTCATGCATTTAATAACTTCACAACCGTGCATCGGATTAAAATAATTTATATATGTAAAATGCTTAGAATTTCGTCTAGTTTAATAATATCCCACTTTCATCCATGTTTAAAATGTTTAAAATGCTGTTTGTTTAATTTTGCATAAATGCCATGCTAAAATGATTTAATTCATAACTAAATAACCGTAACTCCGATTTTAATAAACTTTATATGTAAATGGGGTAGAATTTTGCCTAGTTTAACATGGTGCACTCATCTTGCATGTTTAACAACTCTAAAATTGTGTTTAGGGCAGAACAGTACCAAACCTTAAAATATGCACATGGGGATTTTCCGGACTTGTTGTTTGTTGTTCCGGCCTCATTTAAACTTGCCTAGGTAGGTAGTTTTGTTGTGCTTCACCCCTTGACATGTTTAACCACATTTAACCTTGTTGTGTACCTAAACGGGAGTGAACTAAATAACTCGGTTGTGGTGTTTCGTCAATATGCAACTCGTTGCATATTGAGCTCCACTTAATTTGTAGAATTGCTTGTGCACTTTGCCATGCCATGCCATGCCTCATTAAACCGGACATGCATCATCCTTGGTTGTGCATCATGCCAAGTTTATGTGATGGTTGTTTACTATGTTGTTTGTTTCTTTCCGGGATGCCTCTCTCGTTAGCCGGTTTCGTTCGGAGTTGTGAGGATTCGTTCGACTTCGTCCGTTTGACTTCTTCATGGACTCGTTCTTCTTCCTTCGGGATTTCGGGCAAGATGACCGCTACTACTGGATCTCACTACTATCATTGCTATGCTAGTTGCCTCGTTCTTTCGCTATGCTTTGCGATACCTATTACTGTTTGTCCAGCCATCCCATATTGCCATGAACCTCTAACCTTTGACACCATTCCTAGCAAACCGTTGTTTGGCTATGTTCCCTTTGCTCAGCCCCTCTTATAGCGTTGCTAGTTGCGGTGAAGTTGAAGATTTCTCCATGGTGGGCAGGGTTATGTTGGGATATCACAATATCTCTTATATTATTAATGCATCTATATACTTGGTAAAGGGTGGAAGGCTCGGCCTTATGCAGTGTTTTGTTCCACTCTTGCCGCCCTAGTTTCCGTCATACCGGTGTTATGTTCCCGGTTTTTGCGTCCCTTACGGTCGGGTGATTTATAGGACCCCCTTGACAGTTCGCTTTGAATAAAACTTGTCCAGCAAGGCCCAACATTGCCTTTTACCATTTGCCTCACCACCACCTACTTTTCCTTGGGAGTAATTAACCCAAGGGTCATCTTTATTCAGCCCCGGGCGGTTGCTTGTCTAAGTGTTGGTCCAAACCGGCAGACTCTGGGGCCACCTCGGGGCAACTTCGAGGCTGGTTTTACTCGTGGTGACCTATCCGGTGTTGCCACGAGCGAGATATGTGCAGCTCCTATCGGGATTGTCGGCGCATCGAGGCGGCTTTGCTGGTCTTGTTTTACCATTGTCGAAATGTCTTGATGTCCGGGATTCGAGCCTGATCGGAGTGTCTCGGTGAAGGTCTATTCGCCGATGATCGCGAGAGCTTGTCATGGGCTAAGTTGGGACACCCTGCAGGTATAAACTTTCGAGAGCCGTGCCAGCGGTTATGTGGCAGATGGGAATTTGTTAATGTCGGTTGTAGACAACTTGACACTTGATCCGAATTAAAGCGCATCAACAGAGGTGTAGCCGTGATGGTCTCTTCTCGTGGAGTCCGGAAGTGAACACGGTTTCGTGTTATGCTTGGCGTAAGTAGGTGTTGAGGATCACCTCTTGATCATTGCTAGCTTCACGACCGTTCCGCTTGTTTCTCTTCTCGCTCTCATTTGCGTTGGTTAGCCACCATACTTGCTTAGTTGCTGCTGCAGCCTCACCACTTTACCCTTCCTTCCCATTAAGCTTTGCTAGTCTTGATACCCATGGTAATGGGATTCTTGAGTCCTCGTGACTCACGGATACTTCAAAACCAGTTTGCGGTGCCTATGTTACGGCGGATGACACAACCAAGCTCAAGGAGGAGCTTGATGAAGATCTTGCCCTTTGTGTTGTTTCGTTCTAGTTGATCGATAGTGGAGCCCGGTTGGGGTCGATCGAGGAGTCTTTATCGCATTTGGGGTTCTTCTTTTATTTTGGTTCCGTAGTCGGACCTTGATTGTATCTGGATGATGTAATGCTTTATTCATGTAATTGTGTGAAGTGGCGATTGTAAGCCAACTATGTATCTTTTCCCTTATGTATTACATGGATTGTGCGAAGATTACCTCACTTGCGACATTGCTTTCAATGCGGTTATGCCTCTAAGTCGTGCTTCGACACGTGGGAGCTATAGCCGCATCGAGGGCGTTACACTTTCGCCTATCAAAAGGTGTCGCGTTGGTTCGGACACGACCAAGGCCCCAAGTGATATCACAAAGCTTTTTTGAAAAGCAAATTTCAAGGGGTAAATCGGAGGCCGCTTTAAAACAGAACCACTCCATGTAACCACATGATATGAAAGGACAGAGACCCCGCTTTAGCTGAGGCTCGGTTTTATTATATCAATGATAATATATACCTTTGTCATAATATGTACATAGATAGAGCCGATGGCTCAAGTGTAGTAAGGCCGAAGATGAGCTATGTTCCACGGCCTGTTGGTCTCCTCCTCTGATGTGTGTGAGTCTTTATGCTCTCGAATATCAATCAGATAGTACGACCCGTTGTGCAGATTCTTGCTGACCACGAAAGGTCCCTCCCAAGGTGGGGATAACTTGTGCATATCCGTCTGGTCTTGGATGAGCCGAAGCACCAAATCTCCTTCTTGAAAAGCTCGGTTACGACCCGCGGTGTGATAGCGGCGAAGATCTTGTTGATAAATCGCCGGCGGGCAGCCGCTATGTCACGCTCCTCATCTAATAGGTCCAAAGCATCTTGCCGTGCTGTCTCATTGTCCGCTTCAACATAAGCCACCACACGAGGTGAATCGTGCCGGATATCACTAGGGAGAACCGCCTCTGCTCCGTAGACCATGAAAAACGGCGTGTATCCTGTAGATCGGTTGGGCGTAGTATTGATACTCCAAAGCACAGATGGTAGCTCTTCAACCCAACATCTCGGTGTTCTTTGGAATGGAACCATAAGCCAGGGTTTGATGCCTCGCAAGATCTCTTGATTAGCCAGTTCTGCCTGCCCATTGGACTGGGGGTGATCCACTGATGATACGTCAAGTCGGATGTGCTCACGTTCACAGAATTCCTTCATAGCACCCTTGGATAAATTGGTACCGTTATCGAATGATCTTGTGTGGAAATCAAACCGAAAATCACCTTTTAATGAACTCGCACGCTGTGGTTGCATCACACTTGGCGACGAGCTCGCCTCAACCCACTTGGTAAACTTGTCAACTGCCACCAAAAGGTGGGTTTCTTATCCTTGGATCTTTTAAAAGGTCGACCATATCCAACCCCCATGTTGCAAGCGGCCAAGTAATTGGAATCATCCTCAATTCTTGAGCGGTACATGAGCACGCCTTGAAAATTTCGACAGCCATCACACCGTTTAACCAAGTCCTCCGCGCCGGCATGAGCTATCAACCAGTAGAACCCGTGTAAACGCCTTTGCCACGGAGACTTTGAACGGCGTGGTGACCACAATCCCCTTCATGGATTTCACGTAGATTTCACAGCCTTCCTCGGGAGAAGCGGCGTTGAAGCATACGATACCTTGCAATGATGCAATTCGCCATTGACAATGGTCATAGACTTGGATCGCGGACTATCTGCCTTGCGAGTTTCATCCTCTGCAACTCTCCTCGGTTCATGTCGCAAAGATAAGGAACCTGTCCAATCGGTATAACATGCGGGGCTGCCACTAATTGAGCCTCCAAATCAGGAATAGCCAAATCCGCTTCACCCGGTGTAAATGCGCGATGGGGGCGACACCTATGGGGCGGGGGCGGCCCCGCCGTGTGATGTTGATGCGAGGCGGAGGTGCCGAAGAGAGCGGATCGAGGCGTGCTGTGGCGAGATTTTACCCGGCCGGGCGCGATGGTCGCGTAAACCCTCTTTGCTTTGTGTTGTATTGCGCTTTCGGGCACGGAAGCAGCTACACCGGCGTGGGAGTTGCGAAAAGTCGAACCTCCTCTACGTTGTGCATGGGCCTCCTTTTATAGGGCAAGGGGTCACCGACAGGTGTCAACGTAAGGTAGAGGGTAAAAATGTAAAAGAGGTGGTAGTTGGAGCAGTGCGGGAACGAGTGCAGCTACGATTGCTTGAGCGATGGATTCTACCTACTTTTGACGAGAGGGGACAAGAGCATTTAATGCCGTCGCCGTCGCCCCAAAACTCCGCCCTTGCGTCTCCGTTTGCCACGGCGATGGAGCCACCACCGTGGAGTGCCACCGCACCCTCATGCAGCCTGACCACCCGCCACGCGTCTCTGGAGAAAGCTGAAAGGCGGCGTGTGGGCGAGATGACTGGAGTGCGGGCACGTGCTGCAGCTCCCGGCAAGTACCTTGCAGGGTCTTGATCTTCCGGGCCCGGAGCTTGTCGGGTTCTATAACTTGCGCTCCCGGGCCCTCGCCGACGCAGCGTCTGCCGCCTTGGCGTGTCTTCTGTGATGTAGTCTTCTAGCCTCCCGGCGAGCCCCTCTCGCCCGAGGGCCTTGTGTGGGTGATATGATCTTGAGCACAGAGCGGCCTTCCGGCAAGCTCCTCTTTCCGGGCCTTGATCTTCTGTCTAGTACACTTTGTTCTTGGCTGGCTTGATCTGGAGTGGGAATGGTCTCCGGCAAGCAAATGGTGAACCTGCGCGAGGAGCTGCAACTGCCGTGCACAAGTTGGGGTCTTGAGGTACCCTACCTTAGCTCTACCGACAGAGAGCCCCGAGGCTGGGCCATACACGTGCCGAAGCGCTGTTGGGCCAGGCCCAAAAGCGAGGCAGGCACATGCGGCCTGGCGTGCCGACTCCACTTCCGCCTCTGCCGCCTTCCCGTGCAACAGCACGCGTCGATTGCGGCGTCGTGGGATAGGACGTGCCCACGTCCTTCAATGAGGAGAGCGGAACGCCCCCCCACTTCCCCATAAAAACAGAGGGAGCAGGCGTGATTCCCCTCCATCGCTTTCATTGCTTCTTCTTCCTCCTCCAGAAAACCCTCTTTGCGCTCCGCCTCCGCATCTCCTCCGTTGTTCTTTCGTTCGCGGCGTCGTCGGATTCTTCATCCTCCTTCCCTCGCCGCCTCCGCCATGGCCCCGAAAACCAGGAAGGGGAAGGAGAAGGCGGAGAATACCAAGAAGGAGAAATCCGAGCAGGCGGAAGAGCTCGCCCGGATCACGGAGGAAACGTCGTCTTCCCTTGGCGGCTCGGCGTGCAAGAACTTCTGGGGCAAGTATTTCTGTTACAGGGCCAAGAGGACCTCGGCGCATCCTCGGACCAGAGCCCACCCGGCCGCCACTATGGACAACTATCCCGGCGGGTACTATTTCTTCGCAGCCTTCTTCCACTGCGGTCTTTGTCCTCCTTTTTCTGAATTTTTCTGTGACATCATGAACACATATGGCTTCCACCTTCTTGATTTCACCCCCAACGCCGTCCTCACAATGGCGGTTTTCGCTTTATATGCGAAAACTTCATAGGGATATACCCAAATGTAGCTCTGTTCAGGCACTTCTTTACTCCTAGAGCAGAGCCCGGCTCCCCCCTCTCCGGAGGGATTTCTTGGGTTTTCCGTCTGAACTTGAAGAGGTCGTACTTGCCGGGGGAGCTCCGCGTCAAGTGGGAAGAGTGGTGCGCAGATTGGTGCTGGATCGTCGAAGACGAGCCGCAGCCCTTCACCTTACAAGCGCTGGCGCCCATTGCGCGGCGAGGCCGAGGTGAGCTGGATTCGGACGACATCAAGCTCGGCGTTGCCTTATCCGATTCTTCGTCTTGAGAAGCGGGGCTGTCCATTGCAGCGGTGGGCGCGAGACTTCCTCCGCGCCCGCATTGCCCCTCTCCAAGACAGGAAGAGGCGGCACAGGGATATGGCGGCGGGGGATATAATGAGGCTGCGGCGCGGGCTGAACTTCAACTTCACGGCGTTGGAGCTGAGGGGATGGTCAGGGAACTCTTCAAATATGACCCGCCCATCGAGTGGTTCGAGCTTCCCGAGGTGGTGCCCCTTTGCAAAGCGGCGGCTCGGGATCGCCTCCTCGCCATGATGCCCAGCGTGTGACTCACACGGCGTGGGCGTTCATGGATTCCGCCCGAGCCATCGGACATCCTCAACTTCTTGACACCCTTGAGGTGGCGAAGAACAAGGACGAGATCCGGGGGCTGACCACGGGACACCACGGACCAGAGCTCGCGTACATAGCTTCTCGGGCGAAGAGGCGCTGCAGCCGCGGCGGCAGGAAGTCGGTTGTACTCGAGGCGGCAGGCTGCGGAGAGTCCTACCAAGCGGGCGGCGGAGATCTGCAGACTGCTGCAACTTCCTCCCGGCTTACGCTCGCCGGGTCCCCTCTGAGGCACTCTGGGATCCCGGAATCGCGGTGAAGCCGCGGCAAGTGGTGGTCTTCTTGGAGGAAGCAGAGCGTCGGAGGGCGGGGGCGCCAAAGGAAAAGTCGCATGGCGCAGGCGCGGGCCAGCGAGCCAGCCGGCGAGAGGAGGGGAGAACGTCGCGATCGCCGAGGATGCAGCGGGTCCACGGACCTTCTGACAGCAGCGTCTCCTCGTCGTCGAAACCTCCGCCTCGGGCGAGCCCCAAGCGTTCTCCAGCGAGCGCCTCCGCAAGGCTGCTGGCGGAGGTGATCACAAACCCGGCAACCAGCTCGCCCGGGCAGCGCAAGCTTCCGGTCGAGCAGCGCCCGGCGACCGGCGCACTGAGACATGGCGAAGCGACCAGCGGGCAGGCCACGCAGCAAAGCGCCCGCAGGTGGCGCCGGCGGACAGGGTCTTCTCGGGAGGCGCGGCGGCTCCGCCCGCTTCTCGGTCTCGGCCGCCACAGGGCGGGTTTTCGCAGCCCAGGCCGAGGACCGCCAAGCGCCGAGAGGGCCTTCGCCTCCTGCCCCTCGCGCCGCGCAACTCGGTGCGAGTATGACTTCTCCGCCTGGCGAAGGCGGCGAGGAAGAACGAGGTGAGTACCGAAATCTTCATCTTCTTAAATTTTGCCTTGATTATTGTTGAGGCCAATCCTGTTTTTTGTGCTGATTTCAGGACCTTGGTGGCGGCGGCGAAAAAGCCAAGGTGCCGTGGTTGATGTTGCGGACGACCGCCGCCCGGCGACGAGGGGCGTCTGGGAGGCAAGCTTGCGGACCAGCGCCGTCGAGAGGAGCAGCCCCAGCGTAGCCCCCCAGCGTCGTCTGGGTCCCGCCTGCTCGCTTGCGGTAGCGTCTGAAAGTTTCATCTTGTTCCAATATCTTGATGTGTTTGTCTTGACTTGCGCAGAGATGGAGCCGCGGCGCAGGAGCACCGGAGGTCGCCCTCGAGCCGGCAGTCCCTCCATCCCGCCAAGGTTGGACTCTCCGGCAAGGGAGGCGTCCGCCAAGGGGAGTACTCGCCAAAGCGATACCCGCCAAGCGAGCGGCCCGACGAGGACGGCCACTCCGCCAAGGGATAGTTCCCCGGCAAGAGAGCCCGCCACTGAAGACGTCCACCAAGGTAAGTTCTGCAATTTTGCCTTCTTGGCGTCGCCTCTTCTTGGATATTTGCTTGAACTGCTTTTGCTTTTTCTTCTTCTTCAAGATCCCCCTCCTCCCCGCGAGCAGATGGAGCGGAGGTCGTCATTGAGGAGGAGGAGGACCAGGCAGGTGGCGGCGACGCGCCCTGTCGTCGAGGAGCGGCGCGAGAGCCGCCGAGCCCCTACAGCGCCGAGAAGGCTGCCTCGGCTGCGACGCAGCGGCGGAGAGGGGGCGGCGACCCGCACCACCGCGGAGGCTGCGGGGCGTCAAGTCTGCGCCGATCGCCGACCCCTCCGCCGGAGAAAAACGGCCCGGCTACTACTTGAAGCCCCCAGCAGCGTCTTCATCCAGATGCCGTGGGGTTCCTCGTCATGACTCCAGCGGGCGAGGCCTTGACGGGGAGATCCTCGCCTCCGCGGGTTTGAAGGTCGTCGAGGGGCGGCGGGGCGGCGGGCCCGATGAGGCTGCTTCACCAGCTCGGCCCTTTACGGGCAGACAGTAGCTTCGCTTCGGGAGGCCCTTGCCGCCAAGGCCGCCGAGGAGATGGAGAAGCGGCGGAGCTCAGCGCCGCCAATCGAGCTGCTCTCCGCGAGGTGGCGGAGAAGCGAGCAGCAGCTCGCCGGGCGGTATGAAGAGTGGCTCTGGAGAAGGCGAGGCGAAGAAGCAGCAGCAACGGCTCGCCGGAGTGGAGTTGTCCCGCGAGAAGGAGAGCTCATTCAGCGGAAGGTTGACCTTGGCGCCCACGAGGAAGACCTCGCCGCTCGGGAGCAGGCCCTTGGCGAAGAATTGAAGGAGGCGAAAACGCCACGCGGCGCGAGATCGCCAAGGAAGATCTTGCCGCCAAGGTCAGCGCAAGCTGGAGGAGCTGTTGAAGGTGGACTCGGAGAAGATCGCCGCGCTCACCACGGGAGCGCGAAGTCGCCCACACCAACTCGAGCTCGGTAGCGTCTCTCTTAGAAGGCGACGAGTGAAGGCCGTCAAGGACTCCGTCGAGGATCTTGAGCAGAAAATTTCTGCGTTGAAGGACTCGCTTCGGCGCTGCCGGGACCGAAACCAAGCTGAAGGAGGAACTCGCGAGGAGCGATCCTTAGTGGCGGTGCCAATAAAGCAGCCGAGATTTCCGTCGCATCGTCGAGATATGGACCGAGGACTTGGTGTCTTCTGCGTCGCCATTGACCAGAGCTCTTGGCGCTGAAGCTGGAGCATCTCATCTACTCCCGGATCAAACCTCGCTCACGGCGCCAAGCTCAGCCTCTTCTTGAGGTCGCGCCAGCTCTTGCAAATCTGCGGAAGAAGATCGCGCAGCTTCGCCGAGGAGGCGCGCCACCAGTCTTGCGAGGAACCATGGGCGCGTCTTGACGAAGATCGTATACCGCAACCCGGTATAAACCTCTCCAACGTCCTTCGCGAGCTTGCCGGCCGACGCGGACATGGAGGCCTGAAGGAGCAGGTCGCCCACATCATCGCCAAAGTGAACAAGATCCCGGGATGGAGGCGACCGCGTGGACTAGGCCTCTTTTATCTTTATTTCCTTTTGTTACTTCGCAGTCGCTATGAACTCATTAGTCATCGCGACAAGTTATTCCTGTAAGATATTACCTTTATTCGATCAGCAGATGCGATGTCATCTCCGTTGCCTTGATCCTCAACCGCGCGTTTAACTTTATGCTTCTAGGAGTTTTGCGGCAAGGAGCCCTTGCGCGAAAGTCTTGAGTGTCAAACTCGAAGCAGCCTGCTAGCCAAGGACTTACCGGCAAGCAACCTTGCCATGGCTTGCCGCAGCGCACCTAGCTTGCTGGCGGGCTCGAAAGCGAAACAAGGCGCAACACTTTGTCGCGGCTCACCAATCGTTGAGCACGCTCGAAAAC
Organism: Aegilops speltoides; assembly: GCA_021437245.1. NCBI lineage: Eukaryota > Viridiplantae > Streptophyta > Magnoliopsida > Poales > Poaceae > Aegilops > Aegilops speltoides. The sequence goes on along the minus strand of CM038147.1, from coordinate 315,681,009 downwards.
AAGATGAGGGTGCGGCTATCCACGGGTAGGTTCCTCCGAGCACAAGTTTTCCATCTGAAGTGTGGTGCGTTCAAGGAAGGCAACTTAAAATTTAAAACTTTGAGCCTTTCTCCGTAAGCTTCTCTTTCTTGAACAGCACTTGGTTCATCCTCCACTTCCTTCCCCGCAAACTTGTGCACGAGGAATGTTTCTTTTGCTTAGAGACAAGGAAAGAGAAGAAGGAAAAGCATATGGCCTTCGGGCGCTATTGCTTGCGGATATGCGTGTCGTCTGAAAGATGCCAAATAACTCATGCAAATAGCGAAGAAGAGCATGGGAAAAAAGGCAAATAGCGCAAAACACGGAAACTTTATTGCTGCACGGGTCTGCGCCCGGCTTTGTACAAAGGGTTACATGCAGCGGCAAAGCTTTTGTACAAAAGGTGGTTGCGGGCGGATCACGCAACCGCGCCTTATGGGTAAAACTTGCGAAGATGCTCTATGTTCGGGAGTTACTCACTGTAAGCCTTCTTCGGTCTCGAGGCAGACGCGCCAGGCCTCGTGACTTGTCTCACCCGATAAGGGCCTTCCCGCTTCAAGGTCAACTTGTTGGAATTCTTGGCGGACTGAACACGCCAAGAACAAGGTCGCCTTCCTCGAGACTCTGGCTTTGACCTTGCGGCTATGGTAGCGGCGCAAGGCTTGCTGGTATCGAGCAGCTCGTCTGACAGCACAGACGTCCCTCCTCAAGGAGCAATCGTCATCTTGTCGCAGATTGCTCTTGCTCAAGCTCATCGTGGCGAGCACTCGAGGAGATCCGTATACGAGTTCCGTGGGGAGAACTGCTTCTGCTCCATAGACTAGAGCAAAGGGTGTCTGTCCGGTGGCTCGATTTGGTGTCGTTCTGATTGACCAAAGAGCCGCCGGCAGCTCCTCTATCCAATTTCTTCCGCACTTGCGCAGCCTGTCGAAAGTTCTTGTCTTGAGTCCGCGCAACACTTCAACATTGGCCCTTTCTGCTTGACCGTTGCTCCTTGGGTGAGCAATGGCAAAACAGACCTTGGCGCCAAGGTCTTGGACGTATTGCATGAAGGTGCGGCTAGTGAATTGTGTACCGTTGTCGGTGATAATCCGGTTAGGGATCCCGAAACGGCACACAATCGACCTGAAGAACTTGACTGCTGACTGTGCTGTCACCTTTCTCATTGGCTCCACTTCTAGCCACTTTGTGAACTTGTCGATTGCTACGTACAAGTACTCAAAGCCCCGACAAGACGGGGAAGGGCCGAGATATCGAGCCCCAGCACGAGAAGGGCAGGATAAAGGGATTGTTTGGAGAGCTTGAGCTGGTGATGAATTTGCTTTGCATGGGCCGCACGCTTCACACTTGGTTACTAGTGCGATTGCATCTTGGAGGGCTTCTTGCCAAAGAACCCTTGCCGAAAGCTTTCGGCAAGTGCCCTTGCGCCAATGTGGTGGCCGCAGATGCCTCCGTGTATCTCTCGCCAACAGCTTCATCCATCTTCCACGAGATGCACTTGACCGACACCATTGAGCCTTCTTACATGCAGCTCGTTGTCCACTGAACTGGTACATACTTGACTGTCTGGTTATTTTTTCTATTTCTTCCGGGTCGTCGGGAAGTTCTCCAGTTTGCAGGAAACGGACGATCTGCTGCGCCCACGCCGGAGCTTGGGGCTCGACGGCAAGGACTAAAGGCATGAGGGCCGCTGCGGGAACCTCAGCTTCTACGGCAAGGATCTCTGGCTCTGCCGGAGCTGAAGGTCCCCCGGCAAGCTTGCCGGGGCAAGGCTTGTCGGGAACACTTGCTTCGATCGCACAGATCCGAGGATCTGCAGGAGCAAATTGTTCCTCAGCGTTCTGGCTGTTGATCCTGGGGACTTTGGCGGCGGCCTCAGGGAGATCCGCTGGCAAGTAGTCGCCGGAGACCAACTTTCTCTTCTTGGACTGCCCAATTGATGGTGCGACGGAGGGTTGAGTCAGCTTGAGCACGAAGGTCCCTGGTTCCACAGGTAACTTCATCGAAGCGCACTTTGAAAGGCCATCTGCGATTTCATTCTGGGCTCTCGGAATGTGCTCCATCTGCAGACCTTCAAAGCGCTCCTCAAGCTTCCTCACTTCATCTACATAAGCTTCCATCAAAGGGCTTTGATAGCTCTTGTTGACTTGCCGGACCACCAACTGAGAATCTCCCCGCACAATCAACTTCTTGATCCCAAGTTCGGCCGCAATCCTGAGGCCGGCGAGCAAACCTTCATATTCAGCAGTATTGTTTGTCGCTTGCTCTCTCGGGAAGTGCATCTGGATGACATACTTGAGGTGCTCTCCGGTGGGCGCGATGAGTACGACGCCGGCACCGGCGCCTTGCAGCGAGAAGGCACCATCAAAGTACATTACCCATTCACTTGTCGCTTCTTGTACGGGTGTACTCGTTTCTTGGACTTCTTCATCAGGTGTTGGGGTCCACTCTGCTATGAATTCTGCCAAACCCGGCTCTGTATGGTTGAAGTACTTTCAAACTTGAGTCCAAAGCTCGACAGCTCTAGTGCCCACTCGACGATCCTGCCTGTTGCTTCTGGGTTGTGCAATATCCTCTTCAGCGGGAAGCGAGTGACCACTGTTATCTCGTGTGCCTGGAAGTAATGGCGCAGCTTTCTCGAGGCCATGAGAAGGCGGCAACTTCGCACACCGAGTATCTTGATCTAGCCCCTCGGAAGGGAGCTTACAAAATACACTGGCGCTGCACCATCTTTTTCCGCACCTCGTCCTGTTCCTGCGCAGAGTTGTCCTTGTCGGGGCCAGAGCTTGTCGGAGCAGCCCCCTGCTTGTCGCTGGACTCGCTTGTCGGGGGTGCAGCCTCCTCGTGGGACTCCCTCTCCGCTACTAGCGCAGCACTAACCACTTGGTTGGTTGCTGCTAGGTACAGCAACAACTTCTCCTGTGGTCTAGGTGCGACAAGTATTGGGGTAGAGGATAGGTATCGTTTCAAATCTTGCAGCGCTGCCTCCGCTTCTGGAGTCCACTTCATGGGGCCTGCCTTCTTCAAGATTTTGAAGAAAGGTAGGGCGCGCTCTGCAGACTTTGAAATGAACCTACTGAGGGCAGCCACACAACCTGCGAGCCTTCTGACATCCTTGACTCGCTTCGGGGCTTCGATCTGCTCAATGGCTCTAATCTTGTCGGGGTTGGCTTCGATCCCTCTCTGCGACACAAAGAACCCGAGAAGCTTGCGGAGGAACTCCAAAGACGCACTTCTCGGGTTCAACTTGAGCTGTATCTTGCGCGAGGTTCTCAAATGTCTCTTCCAAATCTTGAATCAACGTATCCTTGCTCTTGCTCTTCACCACGATATCATCCATGTAAGCTTCTACATTTCTGTGGATCTGTGGCTCAAAAGCAGTATACACTACCCTTGCGAATGTTGACCCTGCATTCTTCAGTCCAAATGGCATGCGTATGAAGCAATAGGTGCCACATGGAGTGATAAATGCAGTCTTCTCTTCATCTTCTTTGGCCATAAAGATCTGGTGGTAGCCTGAGTACGCATCAAGAAAGCAGAGTAGCTCACATCCGGCGGTGGAGTCGACAATCTGGTCGATGCGCGGCAAGGGGAACGGATCCTTGGGACATGCTTTATTCACATCGGTGAAGTCTATACACAGCCTCCATTTCCGTTGGCCTTTTGCGCACGACGGCATCGGGTTTGCTAACCACGTCCGGATGGATCACACCTCTAACTAGGCCTGCTGCCTCTAGCTTCTTGATTTCTTCACGATCAATTCTTGGCGCCCACGGCTTGCTTCCTCACTTTCGCTTGACGGGCGCGCGATGAGGGCAAACGGCGAGCTTGTGCTCAATTACCTTCACGGGAACACCGGGATGTCGGATGGTTGCCATGCAAACACATCGACATTCGCCCGCAGAAAAACAACGAGCGCTTTCCTATTTGTGTCAGCGTGGCACCGATGGTGAAGGTACCACCAGTGCCGTCCTCCTTGGCGGACACCTTCTTGGTCACTGGCGGAGCAGCCATTCCCTTTTTATCCTTGCCGGTGGAGCTCGACGGGGCGTCCTCAACAGCAGCGCAACACTCCGAAGGGGTGCTGTTGCCGGAGTGGGTCCCGGAGCGCTTGCCGGACTTGGTCTTCGTCTTCTTTCCCCTGGGAGCTTCAGCGGCAAGTGCATCCTTGTCGGCCGCTGCTGCCGCATCCCGGTAGATTTTGTCGGTACAGATAAGCACATCTTTCTTGTCGCTGTGGACAGTGATGACGCTTATCGGCCCCGGCATCTTGAGCACGTTGTAAGCGTAATGGGAAGCTGCCATGAACTTGGCGAGAGCAGGACGGCCGAGTATCCCGTTGTATGGCAACGGAATATCGGCGACGTCGAAAGTGACGCGCTCGGTCCTGAAGTTGAGCTCCCCGCCAAAGGTCACCGGCAAGGTGATCTTTCCCTTGGGCCTGCTCCTTCCCGGGTTGATTCCTTGGAAGGAACCGGTCTCTTCGAGCTCGCCATCTGGGATTTGGAGTTTCTTGATCACAGCAGAGGAGATCAAGTTCAGCCCGGCCCCGCCGTCAACCAACATCTTGGTGACCTTGAGGTTGCGGATGGTGGGTGAGACCAGCATCGGCAAACACCCGACCGCGGTGATGCGGTCGGGTGATCTTCAAGATCAAAAATGATGGGCGTCTTGGACCATTTGAGGAGCTGCGCGACTCCATGGGCGGCTCTCTGCTGCATTCACCTCACGTGCCCACCTTTAATTGGCGGTGGGAGGTGTGTAACGAGGCGCCACCGTCGGCGCCGCAGGACCTCCGTGGCCTTCTAGAACTCCTGTTCACTGTCATCCTCATCCTCCATGTCCTCGTCGCCGTCTTCTTCATCCTTGTCGCGGCTCCGAGAAGGTCGATCACCTTGTCGCCGCTTGGCCTTGCCGGGGTCCTCCCCGACCTGTGAACGGCCGCTTCTTGCTCGGTTCTCCTCCGCCACCTTGGGCCCTTTCCTTGTCGTGCCTCTCGTACTCAGCTTTTTGCTTTCGACGAGATAGTCGACGCTTGCGATTGTAGAGGTCGTGGCCCTTGGTGCGGTGGATTTTGCAAGATTGCTTGCGGGGCCGCCCGCTTGTCGGTTGCCGCCACGAGGGCAAACTCCTTGCCGGAGTTGCCACCTGTGTTTGCTTGGCGGAGCTTCCTTGCCGGACTTTTCGACGGCAAGCACCTGTTCCTTGTTCTTCTTCTCGAAAGTTCTGCGCGGCGCTTCTTTGCCGGGCGGCGTCGTCGTCGCTTCCTCCTGCGCCCAAGATCCTCCCGAGAGCCTCCTCCCCTCTTCCGCGCGTGCGCATTTATCAGCCAGAGCATAAAGCTCGTTGACATCCCGGATCTTGGTCATCGCCATCTCTTCACGCATGCGGCGATTACGCACGTTCTGGTGGAACGCACTGATAACCGCAGCAGGGTGGACATCAGGGATGTTGTGCTTTGCACGGCTGAAGCGTTGGATGTACTTGCGCAGGATTCTCCTTCCTTCGGGCCAAAATGTGGAGATCACTCTCTGGCTGTGGGGTTTGTGGCCGCCCGGTGAAGGCGCCAACAAACCGATGGCAAAGGTCGCCCAGAAGAAATGGAGCCCTCCGGCAAGTGCATAAGCCAAGAACGAACGTTCGGCCTAAGCACGAGCGGGAAGTAGTTCGCCAGAATCTTCTCGTCGCGCCCCCCGGCAGCCTGCACGGCGATGGTGTAGACACTGAGGAATTCCGAGGGGTGCGTCTTGCCGTCGTACTTCTCCGGCACGTCGGGCTTGAAATTCTTCATGCTGGGCCACTGGACGCGCCGCAGCTCACGGGTGAACGCAGGGCAGCCTGCCGCGTACGGCAAGTCGCCTGGCTCGCCGGGCGCACGTGCGTCGACAGTGCTCCCAGCCCTCTGGTCAGATTGTCGCCGAGTCTCTCGGCGGCGCTCGATCGTGGTTCGAGCGTCTTCTTGTCGCCGCTCGTCGAGGACCTGGCGTTGATCCCGACGAGCCCGCGGGTCCGACGATGCCGTGGAGCCGTCGTCGGCGTTGTTCCGGCGGGGCGGCGTCTTTCGTTTCCGCGGCGGGGAGTGCACGGTAGTTGCGCCCCCGGCGGTCTTGTCGCCGCAGGCCTTCGTCTTCTCGGCTTGCCGCGGCCGTGAGGCCGCAGGCTGCTGTTGACGGTCGTTGTTGGCGAAGGCGACCAGGCTCTGGATGGTAGCCCTCCAGTCCTCGGCCTTGTCCGCCGCTGGAGGGAAGTCGAGGAGCATTTGCGCTCTTGTGGCGCTTCGCAGTGGAGGCGGGAAGCGGCGGTGCGAGGCGGGGCGGGAGCGCTTCGGGCTTCTAACAGTTAGAAGGAGCAGGTCTGCCGGCGCCTTCGCTTTACGTGTGCGGGCGGGGTTGGAACATCCGCGAGCCTCCGGCGCGTCCCTGCTCCAGCAGACGGATACCACCTCCCGTGGTATGGCGCTGCTGGGTCGTCGTGCGCTGAGATGGACGTGGATCTACGGAGGCCGAGGCGCGGTCATCCGTCCTGTCCCTGGATCTGGTGACGCCGCGAGTGCCCTCGCCGGTGTCCACCCTTCCGCTGGCGTCTCCTCCGCCCACCGTTGGCTCCGGTGGCGGCGGGTGAGACGCAGACGGATCTACAACCCTCGAGGCCCTCGTCTTCGGGGCCATGGCGCAGTTGTCGACGAAGTCGCAGACGAAACTGGAGAGGTTGGTGAAGAACGCAGCCGAACACGGATCAGTCCGCACAAACTCGACGCCCCCGGGCGCGCCAGAGATGTCGTCTTGCGATGGGGGCGACACCTATGGGGCGGGGACGGCCCTTCGTGTGTTGATGCGAGGCCGAGGTGCACAGAGAGCGATCGAGGCGATCGCTTGCGGCGAGATTTTACCCAGCCGGGCGCGATGGTCGCGTAAAACCCTCTTGCTGCTTTGTGTTGTATTGCGCTCGGAGCACGGAGAGCAGCTACACCGAGCGTGGGAGTTGCGAAGAGTCGAACCTCCTCACGTGCATGGGCCTCCTTTTATAGGGCAAGGGTCACCGGCAGTGTCAACGTAAGGTAGAGGGGTAAAATGTAAAAGAGGTGGTAGTTGGAGCAGTCAAGGGAACAAGGTCAGCTCTGATTGAACAAAGGATTCTACCTACTTTTGACAGAGGGGACAAGAGCATTTAATGCCCGTCGCCGTCGCCCCAAAAGCTCCCGCCCTTGCGTCTCCGTTTGCCACGGCGATGGAGCCACCACCGTGGAGTGCCACCGCACCCCTCATGCAGCACAGCCACCCGCCACGCGTCTCTGGAGAAAGCTGAAGGCGACGTGTGGGCAGATGACCTGGAGTGCGGGCACGTAGCACAGCTCCCCCCGGCAAGTACCTTGCCGGGGTCTTGATCTTGCCGGGCCCGGGAGCTTGTCGGGTTCTATAACTTGCCGCTCCCCGGGCCCTCGCCGGGACGCGTACAGTGCCGAGGCGTGTCTTCTGTGATGTAGTCTTCTAGCCTCCCCGGCGAGCCCCTCTCGCTAGGGCCTTGTGTGGGTGATATGATCTTGAGCCTGGAACGGCCTTCCCGGCAAGCTCCTCTTGCCGGGGCCTTGATCTTCTGTCTAGTACACTTTGTTCTTGGTGGCTTGATCTGGTGGGAATGGTCTCCGGCAAGCAAATGGTGAACCCTGCCGCGGGGAGCTGCAACTGCCCGTGCACAAGTTGGGGTACTGAGGTACCCCTACCTTAGTACACCGACACCCAGGAGCTTGACTGACGGGTTGTGCAACACATCAAGAAAGACATTAGGCGGGACCGGTTTACGCTGGGAGCCCAGCCGGCTTAAAGCGTCCGCCGCTTCATTTTTTTCGACGATCCACGTGATCCACCTGATAACCCTTGAAGTGACCCGCAACCATATCCACCTCACGACGATATGCGGCCATAAGTGGGTCTTTAGAATCCCAAGTGCCAAACACCTGTTGCGCCACGAGGTCCGAGTCACTGAAGCACTTAACCCGACTTAGATTCATCTCTTTAGCCATCCAGAGACCATGGAGCAAAGCTTCATACTCAGCTGCATTATTAGTACAAGGGAACATTAAGCGGAGAACATAACAAAACTTATCACCTCGTGGGGAAGTTAATACGACTCCAGCCCCCGAGCCCTCCAATTGCCTGGATCCATCAAAATGGATAGTCCAATACGTGTGATCCAGCTTCTCCTCTGGTGCTTGCAACTCCGTCCAATCATTGATGAAATCAACAAGTGCTTGAGACTTCACCGCCGTCCGAGGCACGTACTTCAATCCGTGCGGCCCAAGTTCTATAGCCCACTTGGCAATCCGCCGCCTCCGGTTACAGTATGATATCGCCCAAGGGAGCTGAACTGACCACTGTGATGGGGTGCCCTTGGAAATACTGCTTCAACTTCCGGCTTGCCATAAAAACTCCATATACCAGCTTTTGCCAATGCGGATACCTTTGCTTGGATTCAATAAGCACCTCGCTGATATAGTAAACCGGCCGCTGAACTGGATATTCCTTGCCCGCTTCCTTGCGTTCTACCACAATAGCCACGCTAATTGCGCGAGCATTGGCCGCTACATATAGTAATAACGGCTCCTTGTCGACCGGAGCTGCAAGAACGGGCGGATTGGCTAATTGCCGCTTCAAGTCCTCCAACGCTTCATCAGCAGCCAGACTCCAGATGAATTGATCTGTGTTTCTTAGCATCTGGTATAAAGGGATGGCCTTCTCTCCGAGGCGTCTGATAAACCGGCTTAGCGCGGCAATCCGACCTGCCAAACGTTGAACATCGTTGATACACTTCGGTTTAGCCAGGGAGGTGATAGCCGTAATCTTCTCCGGATTGGCCTCAATTCCTCTGTTGGACACAAGAAAGCCCAGTAACTTGCCTGCCGGAACACAAAAGACACATTTGGACGGGTTAAGCATCATCTTGTAAACCCGCAAGTTGTCAAAGGTTTCCTTCAAATCATCAACCAGCGTCTCCTTCTGCCTTGACTTGACTACAATATCATCCACATAGGCGTGCACATTACGGCCGATCTGTTTATGCAGGCAGTTCTGTACACACCGTTGATAAGTGGCTTGGGCACTCTTGAGCCCAAAGGGAATAGATACATAGCAAAAGGCTCCAAAGGGAGTAATAAACGCCGTCTTCTCCTGGTCCTTAACCGCCATTTTGATCTGATGATACCCAGAGTATGCATCCAAAAAACTCAAACGCTCACAACCCGCCGTGGCATCTATAATCTAGTCAATGCGGCGGAGGGCAAAAGGATCCGCTGGACAAGCCTTGTTAAGATCCGTGTAATCCACACACATACGCCAAGTGCCGTTTTTCTTAAGAACCAGCACGGATTAGCAAGCCACTCGGATGGAACACTTCAATGATAAAGCCAGCCGCTAAGAGCTCGCCACTTCCTCTCAATAGCTTTGCGCCTTTCTTCGTTAAACCGCGGAGAAATTGCTTGACCGGTTTATACTTGGGATCAACATTAAGAGTGTGCTCAGCGAGTTCCTCGGTACACCGCATGTCGAAGGCTTCCATGCAAAATGTCCCGATTCTCACGGATGAACTCGATGAGCGCTTTCCTATTTAGGGTCCAAGTTGGCACCGGCGATGAACTGCTTGGACGAATCGCCGCACGAAGTCAACAAGCTTGGTCTCACCGCTGATTTGAACTTCAGATTTGAATCATGCTCCGTAGTTGGCTTCTTCAAAGGGGTCATGTCCGCCGGATCAACATTGTCCCTATAATATTTCAACTCCTCCGTGGCAGAAACCGACTCTGCATAGGCCGCATCACCTTCCTCACATTCCAAAGCAATCTTGCGGCTCCCATGAACCGTTATTGTCCCTTTGTGACCCGGCATCTTGAGATGCAAATAGATATAACAAGGTCGTGCCATGAATTTGGCATAAGCCGGCCGCCCAAACAAGGCGTGATACGGGCTCCAGATTTTCACCACCTCAAAGGTTAGTGTTTCGGATCGGGAATCATGCTCGTCCCCAAAAGCCACCTCCAGGGCTATCTTACCAACAGGGTATGCTGATTTGCCAGGCACCACACCATGGAACACCATATTAGACGGTCTGAGATCTTTGTCCGTTAGCCCCATGCGGCGGAATGTCTCATAGTACAGGATGTTAATACTGCTCCCTCCATCCATGAGCACCTTGGTGAATTTATAACCTCCCACCTGAGGGTCTACCACTAATGCCAACTGGCCCGGATTGTCAACCCGGGGTGGGTGATCCTCCCTGCTCCACACGATAGGCTGCTCCGACCAGCGTAAGTAACATGGTACGGCCGGTTCAACAGAGTTCACCGCTCGCTTGTGGAGTTTCCGGCCATGCTTATCCAAGCTAGTTGTGAAAACGTGATACTGCCCATTGTTCAACTGTTTTGGCTGGCTCTGATAACCTGACTGCTGCTGCTGCTGCTGTTGGTTGTAACCCCCTTGACCGCTCTGATTATTCTGGTTGTTGTGACCGCCCTGATTGAAACCTGAACCGGAAGCTCCATCGTGACCCGGCCCATGGAAACCGGATCCTGAGCCACCACCTGACCCACGGTCATACCGGAAGGCATTAGAGTTCTTAAATTCCTGCATAATGTAACAATCCTTCCAAAGGTGGTTAGCCGGCGCCTCCTTCGTCCCGTGCTTTGGACAAGGCTGATTCAACAAATAGTTTAAGCGATCCGGGTTAGGATTTGGAGCCCCACTACGATTCGCCGCTTTACCTCTGCGCCACTGACCCTTGTCCTGCGCATTAGTGTTAGCCACAAGGTCCATGCTGCCATCCGCTTTACGCTTGCCTCCGTTTCCATGGCTCGCCGGTTTGTATTGATGCCCCTTGGAGTTGCTGTTCTTCTTTCCCTTCCCTGCTTCGTCATCGTCAGTCTCAGGATCCTTGGTACTATCAGAATCAGCATACTTCACTAAAGCAGCCATGAGAGTTCCCATGTCATTACAGAACCGCTTCATACGCCCCAACTTCAACTTTAGAGGCTTAAACCGGCAGTTGCCCTCCAGGGTTAAGATTGTAGAGTCAGCATTGATCCTGTCAGACGAGTGCAAGACTTCCGAAACGCGGTGTACCCAATGGGTTGTTGACTCTCTGTCCTCCTGAACACAAGCCGCCAAGTCTACTATGGACTTAGGTTGCTTACACGTATCTTTGAAATTCTGGATAAACCGGGCCCGGAACTGGGCCCATGAACTGATAGAATTAGGCGGTAGGCTCTTCAACTCAGTACGGGCCGTGCCTTCAAGCATCATGGTGAAGTACTTTGCACACGCGGTCTCATCCACATCCAACATCTCCATGGCCATCTAAGAACTCTCTACCCACGCTTCTGGAGATAAATCAGCGGTGTAATTCGGCACCTTGCACGGACCCTTGAAGTCTTTGGGCAGGCGTACATTGCGTAAAGCGGGGACTAAACAGGGTACTCCCAAGCTAGATGCGACCCCTGGCCCGGCAGAGGTGGTAGGACGCACTGGTGTAAGCTGATCCACCTCGTTATGTGCTGCTAACTCGGCCTCCCTTCGTGCCCGGGCCCGATCCACTACATCCTGAGCATCGCGAACACCACCTGCCGGGCTATTCCCACGGGCCGCTTCATGGTTCCGCGCATTGCTTGATACGGCCGGTTCATCCATGCGCCTACTATAGCTCCGGCTTGGACGAGGTGTGGAATGAATCCGATCGCGGCTGTATGAGTATGCCTCCTGCTGAATCAAAGCGGTCCGGAGAAGTTCCTTAACCCGGCGCGTCTCTATTGCTTGTGGAGAGTCTCCTTCGACCGGGATAGCTTCTAATCGCGTAGCAGCTGCGATGAGATTGTCCATAGGATTAGAATAATGACCCGGAGGTGTCTGGACCGGCGGAGGAATCACAATGTTCTGTCGAGGAGGTTCCATTAGGCGGGGTTGGACCGTCGCTCCTGGCCTTGGTGCCTCGACCCTGTTTACCTCCAGGTGCCCCGGCGGATTACTGGTTCCAGCTCCCGGAGTGTGAAAGAGATTTTGAGGGTCGAACCCTCACGGCAGGCGTGATCTGTGCTTCCGCTTCAAGACCTCCTGTGACGCGTTCTGGTTGAGCATGAGCTTATAGGCCTGGGCGTCCAAAGCGGCCCGCTCTGCGGCCATCCTGTCCTTCTCTGCTGCCAGGTCGGCTTTGGCCTATACGATCTGCTCTCTCACCTTCGCAACCTCCGCATCATGGGCCTCCTGATCCGCCGGATTGGCCTCTGCCATAAGTACCGCTAGTGCGTCAAACAGGTTAGACAGAACTTGAACCGGTGGGCGCACAAGGCCTCCTACCCCTGCTGCCACTGCCGCTGCTGATCCGGAGAGCATTGCTGCTGCGGTCGAAGAGTGATTCGCCGCCTGCATGCCGACCATGAATATTCCAACCCGGTTGATCTGATCTGGGGGGTCCGAAATACTGTCGCCATTGGAACAGCCCCTAATCTAGTCTTCTTGCAACTGGTACAATGATTCGGTCTCTCCGGTTGAGGACTCGTCGCCGGAATAGACGACGATCTCGCTACCGTATTCTGACTCGTCCTCATGCTCTCCTCCGTGGATGACTCCCACGAAGGCACGCTCCACGGCCGGTTTAACATGGGTAGATCTCGCACGCTGAGCCGTTTCGACAAGGTTGGTGTAGATGTCCGGCTCAGGCCCAGGCTCACCAATCTTGCCGATAAAAACGTGTATGCCACCAAAGGGGACCCGGTACCCGTACTTAATCGAGCCGGCTTCGGGACCCCATCCTGCGTCGTCGATGTAGAGCTTGCCGTGACGACTCTTGGTCATCCGGCCCACAGCATAGCCTTTGAGTCCTTCGAACTTGCCCTCCAAGATCATCAAACCGTCATGCGATAGCCCCACGGTGGGCGCCAACTGTCGTGGATTTGTCACGGCAGATGTCCTTGTGAAAGGACTTAGTCGTGGAGCCACCGCTACGGGTTAACTTGAAGGGGTTAAAGCGGACACAAAGACACAAGGGTTTATACTAGTTCGGCCCCTTCGATGAAGGTAAAAGCCTACGTCCAGTTGTGATGGGATTGATGTGGTTTCGATGACTAGGGAGCAAACAAGCTTCGCCTAGGCCTCGAGTTGTTGTTGTCTGTCCTTGAACCGCCGCCGAGTCGTCCCCTTATATACACGGGTGACGCCCGTCGGTCCACAGAGTCCCACACCGGTTCATACTCGTATCCCGATTGGTCTCTCTCTATTCCTAACTTACAATGCAAGTTTACATATCAAGCCGGTTTACGGCTACAGGTTCTAAACCGACTACAGGCCTTGGGCCTTCATCTGCTTAATCACCTTTAAACTACTAATGAAGCTAACCCGGCCTAGGTAGGCCGGTTCATGCCCAGTGGTAATATCCCCAACACAATCTCAGATTCATCTATTCAACCAACACAAAGTACTTCAAAGAGTGACCCAAAGTTTCTATCGGAGAGTCAAGAGGAAAACGTGTGCCAACCCCTATGCATAGGTTCATGGGCGGAACCCGCAAGTTGATCACCAAAACATACATAAAGTGGATCACGTGAATATCCCATTGTCACCACAGATAAGCATGGCAAAACATACATCAAGTGTTCTCAAATCCTTAAAGACTCAATCTGACAAGATAACTTCAAAGGGAAAAATCAATCCATTACAAGAGAGTAGAGGGGGAGAAACATCATAAGATCCAACTATAATAGCAAAGCTCGCGATACATCAAGATCGTGCCATAGAGAGAACACGAGAGAGAGAGAGAGAGAGATCAAACACATAGCTACTGGTACATACCCTCAACCCCGAGGATGAACTACTCCCTCCTCGTCATGGAGAGCGCCGGGATGATGAAGATGGCCACCGGTGAGGGATCCCCCCTCCGGCAAGGTGCCGGAACAGGCTCCCGAGAGGTTTTTGGTGGCTACAGAGGCTTGCGGCGGCGGAACTCCCGATCTATCTTCGTATTTGATGGTTTTAGGATATATAGGAATATATAGGCGAAAGAAGTTGGCCAGGGGAGGCTCGAGGGGCCCATGAGACAGGGGGGCGCACCCAGGGGTGGGCGCGCCCTCCTATCTCCTGGGCTCCTTGAAGCTTCCCTGGCTTGTACTCCAAGTCTCCCGGATCATGTTCGTTCCAAAAATCATGCTCCCGAAGGTTTCATTCCGTTTGGACTCCGTTTGATATTCCTTTTCTTTGAAACACTGAAATAGGCAATAAAACAGTAATATGGGTTGGGCCTTCGGTTAATAGGTTAGTCCCAAAAGTAATATAAAAGTGTATAATAAAGCCCGTAATCATTCAAAATAGATAATAAAATAGCATGAATGCTTCATAAATTGTAGATACGTTGGAGACGTATCAGCATCCCCAAGCTTAATTCCTGCTCGTCCTTGAGTAGGTAAATGATAAAAGAAAGAATTTATGAAGTGTGAATGCTAGAGGGTGCACAAGTTTGATCAATGATAATTTCAATCACCTTTTCTAGCATGATTATTTGTCATAACAGTAGTTCATCTCATAAAACTTCTCACGAACAAGTAACAAGCTATTCACATGTTAAAGCATAGACCATAAACTTTCTTGAAAACTAGCAAACTTCATTCTTAGTCATCAAACAATTACAATTCATCCTATTTTCAGGAAGGGTCTATGTCAGAGCTTTGATTTAGCAAACTCCACATACTCAACTATCATATAGTCTTCTACAATTTCTAACACTCACTCAGTACTTATGGTTATGGAGTTTTAATCGGACACTGAGAAAGATAGGGGCTTATTGTGTTGCCTCCGAACGTATTCACCTTTGGGTGATGTCAACAATAATAGTTCATGCTAACTTACATCCAATTGGATATATAGATCAGGATCTTTCCAACACGAGGTGCTTGCCAAAGGATAAAATGAAAAAGGGAAAGGTGAAGATCACCTTGACTCTTGCATAAAGTAAAAGACATAAAGTAAAAGATAGGCCCTTCGCAGAGGGAAGCAGAAGTTGTCATGCGCTTTTAAGGTTGGATGCACAAAATCTTAATGCAAAAGAATGCCACTTTATATTGCCACTTGTATATGGACCTTTATTATGCAGTCCGTCGCTTTTATTGCTTCCATAACAAGATCGTATAAAGCTTATTTTCTTCACACTAATAGATCATACATATTTAGAGAGCAATTTTTATTGCTTGCACCGATGACAACTTACTTGAAGGATCTTACTCAATCCATAGGTAGGTATAGTGGACTCTCATGGCAAAACTGGGTTTAAGGATATTTGGAAGCACAAGTAGTATCTCTACTTGGTGCAAGGAATTTGGCTAGCATGAGGGGGAAAGGCAAGCTCAACATGTTTGAATGATCCTTGACAATATACTTTAACTGAGATGTGACAAAACATAACCCATTACGTTGTCTTCCTTGTCCAACATCAACTCTTTAGCATGTCATACTTAATGAGTGCTCACAATTATAAAAGATGTCTAAGATAGTATAATTATATGTGAAATCTCTCTTCCTTCAATATTCTTTCATGAATTGTTCAAATGACCAATATAATGCTTGCTAACCTTCAATAAATTTACAACCTCTACTTCTTAGATGTGAAGTCATTACTCCCCATGGGATAATGAAATGAGACATATATAATTTCAGATTTATGACAATCAACTCATTCAATAATTTACTCATAGGATATAAGTGAAGCACACGAGTAAATGGCAAACTACTCCAAAAAGATATAAGTGAAGATCAATCAGTAGCCAAATAATTATGTAACTATGTGAAGACTCCCTCTCATTTAGGAATTTCAGATCTTGGCATTTTATTCAAATAACAAGCAATGCAAAATAAAATGACATTGCAAGGATAGCACAACTCATGTGAAGAAGCAAAAACTTAGGCTCAACCGATACTAACCGATAGTTGTTGAAGAAGAAAGGTGGGATGCCTAACGGGGCATCCCCAAGCTTAGATGCTTGAGACTTCTTGAAATATTATCTTGTGGTGCCTTGGGCATCCCCAAGCTTGAGCTTTTGTGTCTGCTTAATTCCTCTCATATCATGGTTTCTCTTTTTATCAAAAGCTTCATCCACACCAAACTCAACAAGAACTCGTGAGATAGGTTAGTGTAAACCAATGGACAACCTTATCATTTTCTACTGTAACAAATCAATAAAATTATTATTCAACATTGCATACTAAATGCCTCTGCATATTTAATACTCCTATGCTCAAATAGAATCATTAAACAAGCAAACATATGCAAACAATGCAAACATAACAGCAATCTGCCAAAACAGTATAGTCTGTAAAGAATGCAAGATTCATCATACTTCCCTAACTCCAAAACTTATGAGAAAAATACTACGCTGTAGAAGATTTATCAGAGCTCAAAATGCTAAATGTTTCAACATTATACCATTCTCTGACTTTTCTAGGGAATTTTTGCAACAGTGGTAAACTTTCTGTTTTCAAACAGCAACATGTATACTAGCAAAATAAGCATGGTAAAGGCTATCCTTGACATTTTTATTTAAAATAAAGATGCAAAACATTATTCTAAATAATAGCAAGCAAATACTAACAAAATAAAATGACGCTCCAGGCAAAACACATATCATGTGGAGAATAAAAATATAGCTCCAAGTAAAGTTACCAATGAACGAAGACGAAAGAGGGGATGCCATCCCGGGCATCCCCAAGCTTAGGCTCTTGGTTGTCCTTGAATATTACCTTGGGGTGCGTTGGGAATCTCCAAGCTTAGGCTCTTGCCACTCCTTATTCCATAGTCCATCGAATCTTTACCGAAAACTTGAAAACTTCACAACACAAAACTCAACAGAAAACTCGTAAGCTCCGTTAGTAAAAGAAAATAAAACCACCACTTAGGTATTGTAGTGAACTCATTCTAAATTCATATTGATGTAATATCTACTGTATTACTACTTATCTATGGTTGATACCCTCCGATACTACTCATAGATTCATCAAAATAAGCAAACAATACATAGAAACAGAATCTGTCAAAAAACAGAATAGTCTGTAGTAATCTGTATCAAACATAAACTCCTGGAAATCCAAAAATTCTACCAAGTTAGGAAGTCCTAAAAATTTTTTGTAGCAATCCAGAGAAAAAATAAACAGATCAGAAGCACGTTTCTGTGAATTATCAAAACTAATTTACTGGGTGCAAAATTTTCTGATTTTCAGCAGGATCAACACAACTATCACCGTAAGCTATCCTAAAGGTCTTACTTGCCACTTTATTGAAACAAAATCTATAAAACATGATTACTACAGTAGCATAATCATGTGGACACACAAAAACAGTAAGGGTAAATATTGGGTTGTCTCCCAACAAGTGCTTTTCTTTAATGCCTTTCTAGCTAGGCATGATGATGACAATGGTGCTCACATAAAAGATAAGAACTGAAACATAATGGGAGCATCATGAAGCATATGACCAGCACATTTAAGTCTAACCCACCTCCTATGCATAGGGATTTTGTGAGCAAACAACTTATGGGAACAATAATCAACTAGCATAGGAAGGTAAACACAAGGATAGCTTCAAGATTTTAAGCACATAGAGAAGAAACTTGACATTATTGCAATTCCTACAAGCATATGTTCCTCCCTCATAATAATTTTCAGTAGCATCATGAATGAATTCAACAATATAATCAGCACCTAAAGCATTCTTTTCATGATCTAAAAGCATGGAAAATTTACTACTCTCCACATAAGCAAAATTCTTCTTATGAATGGTAGTGGGAGCAAACTGAACAAAATAATTATCACGTGAGGCATAATCCAATTGAAAACTAAAATCATGATGACAAGTTTCATGGTTAACATTATTCTTAATAGCATAGAAGTCATCACAATAAGCATCATAGATAGCAACTTTGTTCTCATAATCAATTTGAACCTCTTCCGAAATAGTGGATTAATCACTAAATAAAGTCATGACCTCTCCAAATCCACTTCCATAATTATCACAATAATATTCAACATCCTCCAAAATAGTGGGATCATTACGTCCTAAAGTTGACACTCTTCCAAACCCACTTTCATCAATATAATCACCATAAATAGGAGGCATGCTTTCATCATAACAAATTTGTTCATCAAAACTTGGGGGACTAAACATATCATCTTCATCAAACATAGCATCCCCAAGCTTGTGGCTTTGCATATCATTAGCATCATGGGTATTCAAAGAATTCATACTAAAAACATTGCAATCATGCTCATCATACAAAGATCTAGTACAAAACATTTTAATGCATTCTTCTTCTAGCAATTGAGCACAATTTTCCTTTCCATCATACTCACGAAAGATATTAAAAAGATGAAGCGTATGAGGCAAACTCAATTCCATTTTTTGTAATTTTCTTTTATAAACTAAACTAGTGATAAAACAAGAAACAAAAAGATTCTGTTGCAAGATCTAAAGATATACCATCAAGCACTCACCTCCCCGGCAACGGCGCCAAAAAAGAGCTTGATGTCTACTACACAACCTTCTCCTTGTAGACGTTGTTGGGCCTGTAAGTGCATAGGTTTGTAGGATAGTAGCAAATTTCCCTCAAGTGGATGACCTAAGGTTTATCAATCCGTAGGAGGCGTAGGATGAATATGGTCTCTCTCAAACAACCCTGCAACCAAATAACAAAGAGTCTCTTGTGTCCCCAACACACCCAATACAATGGTAAATTGTATAGGTGCACTAGTTCGGCGAAGAGGTGGTGATACAAGTGCAATGTGGATGGTAGATATAAGTTTTTGTAATATGAAAATATAAAAATGGCAAGGTAACTAATGATAAAAGTGAGCATAAACGGTATTGCAATGGTAGGAAACAAGGCATGGGGTTCATACATTCACTAGTGCAAGTTCTCTCAACAATAATAACATAGATAGATCATATAACAATCCCTCAACATGCAACAAAGAGTCACCCCAAAGCCACTAATAGCGGAGAACAAACGAAGAGATTATGGTAGGGTACGAAACCACCTCAAAGTTATTCTTTCTGCTCGAACTATTCAACAGTCCGTAGTAAAATAACACAAAGCTATTCTTTCGATTCAATCTATCATAGATTTCATACAAGAATAACACCTTAAGACACAAATCAACCAAAACCCTAATGTCACCTAGATACTCCATTGTCACCTCAAGTATCCGTGGGCATGATTATACGATATGCATCACACAATCTCAGATTCATCTATTCAACCAACACAAAGTACTTCAAAGAGTGCCCCAAAGTTTCTACCGGAGAGTCCAGAGGAAAACGTGTCCAACCCCTATGCATATGTTCATGGGCGGAACCCGCAAGTTGATCACCAAACCATACATCAAGTGGATCACGTGAATATCCCATTGTCACCACAGATAAGCACGGCAAAACATACATCAAGTGTTCTCAAATCCTTAAAGACTCAATCCGACAAGATAACTTCAAAGGGAAAACTCAATCCATTACAAGAGAGTAGAGGGGGAGAAACATCATAAGATCCAACTATAATAGCAAAGCTCCCGATACATCAAGATCGTGCCATAGAGATAACACGAGAGAGAGAGAGAGAGATTAAACACATAGCTAATGGTACATACCCTCAGCCCCGAGGGTGAACTACTCCCTCCTTGTCATGGAGAGCGCCGGGGTGATGAAGATGGCCACCGGTGAGGGATCCCCCCACCAGCATGTTGCCGGAACGGGCTCCCGAGAGGTTTTTGGTGGCTACAGAGGCTTGCAGCGGTGGAACTGCCGATCTATCTTCGTATTTGATGGTTTTAGGGTATGTAGGAATATAGAGGCGAAACAAGTCGACCAGGGGAGGCTCGTGGGGCCCATGAGACAGGGGGTGCACCCAGGGGGTGGGCGCGCCCTCCTATCTCCTGGCCTCCTCGAAGCTTCCCTGGCTTGTACTCCAAGTCTCCCGGATCATGTTCGTTCCAAAAATCTCGCCCCCGAAGGTTTCATTTCGTTTGGACTCCGTTTGATATTCCTTTTCTTCGAAACACTAAAATAGGCAATAAAACAGTAATATGGGCTGGGCCTCTGGTTAATAGTTTAGTCCCAAAAGTAATATAAAACTGTATAATAAAGCCCATAATCATTCAAAACATATAATAAAATAGCATGAATGCTTCATAACTTATAGATACGTTGGAGACGTATCAGCATCCCCAAGCTTAATTCCTGCTGGTCCTTGAGTAGGTACATGATAAAAGAAAGAATTTATGAAGTGTGAATGCTATAAAGTGCACCAGTTTGATCAATGATAATTTCAATCACCTTTTCTAGCATGATTATTTGTCATAACAGTAGTTCATCTCATAAGACTTCTCACGAACAAGTAACAAGCTATTCACATGTTAAAGCATAGACCATAAACTTTCTTGAAAACTAGCAAACTTCATTCTTAGTCATCAAACAATTACAATTCATCCTATTTTCAGGAAGGGTCTATGTCAGAGCTTTGATTTAGCAAACTCCACATAATCAACTATCATATAGTCTTCTACAATTGCTAACACTCACTCAATACTTATGGTTATGGTGTTTTAATTGGACACTGAGAAAGATAGTGGTCTTATAGTGTTGCCTCCCTATGTATTCACCTTTGGGTGATGTCAACAATAATAGTTCATGCTAACTTATATCCAATTGGATATATATATATCAGGATCTTTCCAACATGAGGTGCTTGCCAAAGGATAAAATGAAAAAGGGAAAGGTGAAGATCACCTTGACTCTTGCATAAAGTAAAAGACATAAAGTAAAAGATAGGCCCTTTGCAGAGGGAAGCAGAGATTGTCATGCGCTTTTAAGGTTGGATGCACAAAATCTTAATGCAAAAGAATGCCACTTTATATTGCCACTTGTATATGGACCTTTATTATGCAGTCCTTCGCTTTTATTGCTTCCATAACAAGATCGTATAAAGCTGATTTTCTTCACACTAATAGATCATACATATTTAGAGAGAAATTTTTATTGCTTGCACCGATGACAACTTACTTGAAGGATCTTACTCAATCCATAGGTAGGTATAGTGGACTCTCATGGCAAAACTGGGTTTAATAATATTTGGAAGCACAAGTAGTATCTCTACTTGGTGCAAGGAATTTGGCTAGCATGAGGGGGAAAGGCAAGCTCAACATGTTTGAATGATCCTTGACAATATACTTTAACTGAGATGTGAGAAAACATAACCCATTACGTTGTCTTCCTTGTCCAACATCAACTCTTTAGCATGTCATACTTAATGAGTGCTCACAATTATAAAAGATGTCTAAGATAGTATATTTATATGTGAAATCTCTCTTCCTTCAATATTCTTTCATGAATTTTTCAAATGACCAATATAATGCTTGCTAACCTTCAATAAATTTACAACCTCTACTTCTTAGATGTGAAGTCATTACTCCCCATGGGATAATGAAATGAGACATATATAATTTCAGATTTATGACAATCAACTCATTCAACAATTACTCATAGGATATAAGTGAAGCACACGAGTAAATGACAAACTACTCCAAAAAGATATAAGTAAAGATCAATGAGTAGCTAAATAATTATGTAACTATGTGAAGACTCCCTCTCATTTAGGAATTTCAGATCTTGGCATTTTATTTAAATAGCAAGAAATGCAAAATAAAATGACATTGCAAGGATATCACAACTCGTGTGAAGAAGCAAAAACTTAGGCTCAACCGATACTAACCGATAGTTGTTGAAGAAGAAAGGTGGGATGCCTAACGGGGCATCCCCAAGCTTAGATGCTTGAGACTTCTTGAAATATTATCTTGGGGTGTCTTGGGCATCCCCAAGCTTGATCTTTTGTGTCTCCTTAATTCCTCTCATATGATGGTTTCTCTTTTTATCAAAAGCTTCATCCACACAAAACTCAACAAGAACTCGTGAGATAGGTTAGTGTAAACCAATGCACAACCTTATCATTTTCTACTGTAACAAATCAATAAAATTATTATTCAACATTGCATACTAAATGCCTCTGCATATTTATTACTCCTATCCTCAAATAGAATCATTAAACAAGCAAACATATGCAAACAATGCAAACATAACAGCAATCTGCCCAAACAGTATAGTCTGTAAAGAATGCAAGATTCATTATACTTCCCTAACTCCAAAAATTATGAGAAAAATACTACATTGTAGAAGATTTATAGCTCAAAATGCTAAATGTTTCAACATTATACCATTCTCTGACTTTTCTAGGGAATTTTTGCAACAGCGGTAAACTTTCTGTTTTCAAACAGCAACATGTATACTAGCAAAATAAGCATGGTAAAGGCTATCCTTGACATTTTTATTGAAAATAAAGATGCAAAACATTATTCTAAATAACATCAAGAAAATACTAACAAAATAAAATGGCTCTCCAAGCAAAACACATATCATGTGGCGAATAAAAATATAGCTCCATGTAAAGTTACCGATGAACGAAGACGAAAGAGGGGATGCCATCCGGGGCATCCCCAAGCTTAGGCTCTTGGTTGTCATTGAATATTACCTTGGGGTGCCTTGGACATCCCCAACCTTAGGCTCTTGCCACTCCTTATTCCATAGTCCATCGAATCTTTACCCAAAACTAGAAAACTTCACAACACAAAACTCAACAGAAAACTCGTAAGCTCCGTTAGTACAAGAAAATAAAACCACCACTTAGGTACTGTAGTGAACTCATTCTAAATTCATATTGGTGTAATATCTAATTTATTACAACTTATCTATGGTTCATACCCTCCGATACTACTCATAGATTCATCAAAATAAGCAAACGATACATAGAAAACCGAATCTATCAAAAACAGAACAGTCTGTAGTAATCTGTATCAAACGTATACTCCTAGAACTCCAAATATTCTACCAAATTAGGAAGTCCTAAGAAATTTGTGTCCCAATCTAGAGAAAAAAGAATAAAATCATAACCATGTTTCGTTGAATTATGAAAAACTAATTTACTGGGTGCAAAAGTTTTTGATTTTCAGCAGGATCAACACAACTATCACCGTAAGCTATCCTAAAGGTCTTACTTGCCACTTTATTGAACAACAGCTATAAAACATGATTACTACAGTAGCATAATCATGTGGACACACAAAAACAGTAAGGGTAAATATTGGGTTGTCTCCCAACAAGCGTTTTTCTTTAATGCCTTTCTAGCTAGGCATGATGATGACAATGATGCTCACATAAAAGATAAGAATTGAAACATAACGGGAGCATCATGAAGCATATGACTAGCACATTTAAGTCTAACCCACCTCCTATGCATAGGGATTTTGTGAGCAAACAACTTATGGGAACAATAATCAACTAGCATAGGAAGGTAAACAAGGATAGCTCAAGATTTTAAGCACATAGAGAAGTAACTTGACATTATTGCAATTCCTACAAGCATATGTTCCTCCCTCATAATAATTTTCAGTAGCACCATGAATGAATTCAATAATATAACCAGCACCTAAAGCATTATTTTCATGATCTACAAGCATAGAAAATTTACTACTCTCCACATAAGCAAAATTCTTCTTATGAATGGTAGTGGGAGCAAACTGAACAAAATAATTATCATGTGAGGCATAATCCAATTGAAAACTAAAATCATGATGACAAGTTTCATGGTTATCATTATTCTTAATGGCATACAAGTCATCACAATAATCATCATAGATACCAACTTTGTTCTCATAATCAATTGGAACCTCTTCCGAAATAGTGGATTCATCACTAAATAAAGTCATGACCTCTCCAAATCCACTTTCATAATTATCACAATAATATTCAACATCCTCCAAAATAGTGGGATCATTACTTCCTAAAGTTGACACTCTTCCAAACCGACTTTCATCAATATAATCATCATAAATAGGAGGCATGCTTTCATCATAACAAATTTGCTCATCAAAACTTGGGGGACTAAACATATCATCTTCATCAAACATAGCATCCCAAGCTTGTGGCTTTGCATATCATTAGCATCATGGGTATTCAAAGAATTCATACTAACAACATTACAATCATGCTCATCATACAAAGATCTAGTACCAAACATTTTAATGCAATCTTCTTCTAGCAATTGAGCACAATTTTCCTTTCCATCATACTCACGAAATATATTAAAAAGATGAAGTTTATGAGGCAAACTCAATTCCAATTTTTGTAATTTTCTTTTATAAACTAAACTAGTGATAAAACAAGAAACAAAAAGATTAGATTGCAAGATCTAAAGATATACCTTCAAAAACTCACCTCCCCGGCAACGGCGCCAGAAAAGAGCTTGATGTCTTCTACACAACCTTCTCCTTGTAGACATTGTTGGGCCTGCAAGTGCACAGGTTTGTAGGACAGTAGCAAATTTCCCTCAAGTGGATGACCTAAGGTTTATCAATCCGTAGGAGGTGTAGGATGAATATGGTCTCTCTCAAACAGCCCTGCAACCAAACAACAAAGAGTCTCTTGTGTCCCCAACACACCCAATACAATGGTAAATTGTATAGGTGCACTAGTTCGGCGAAGAGATGGTGATACAAGTGCAATATGGATGGTAGATATAAGTTTTTGTAATCTGAAAATATAAAAACAGCAAGGTAACTAATGATAAAAAGTGAGCGTAAACGGTATTGCAATCGTAGGAAACAAGGCATGGGGTTCATACTTTCACTAGTGCAAGTTCTCTCAACAATAATAACATAGATAGATCATATAACAATCCCTCAACATGCAACAAAGAGTCAATCCAAAGCCACTAATAGCGGAGAACAAACGAAAAGATTATGGTAGGGTACGAAACCACCTCAAAGTTATTCTTTCTGCTCGATCTATTCAAGAGACCGTAGTAAAATGAAACAAAGCTATTCTTTCCGTTCAATCTATCATAGAGTTCATACTAGAATAACACCTTAAGACACAAATCAACCAAAACACTAATGTCACCTAGATACTCCATTGTCACCTCAAGTATCCGTGGGCATGATTATACAATATGGATCACACAATCTGAGATTCATCTATTCAACCAACACAAAGTACTTCAAAGAGTGCCCCAAAGTTTCTACTGGAGAGTCAAGAGGAAAACATGTGCCAACCCGTATGCATAGGTTCATGGGCGGAACCCGCAAGTTGATCACCAAAACATACATCAACTGGATCACATGAATACCCCATTGTCACCACAAATAAGCACGGCAAAACATACATCACGTGTTCTCAAATCCTTAAAGACTCAATCCGACAAGATAACTTCGAAGGGAAAACTCAATCCATTACAAGAGAGTAGAGGGGGAGAAACATCATAAGATCCAACTATAATAGCAAAGCTCGCGATACATCAAGATCGTGCCATAGAGAGAACACGAGAGAGAGAGATCAAACACATAGCTACTGGTACATACCATCAGCCCCGAGGGTGAACTACTCCCTCCTCGTCATGGAGAGCGCCGGGACGATGAAGATGGCCACCGATGAGGGATCCCCCCTCCGGCAGGGTGCCGGAACGGGCTCCTGAGAGGTTTTTGGTGGCTACAGAGGCTTGCAGCGGCGGAACTCCCGATCTATCTTCGTATTTGATGGTTTTAGGGTATATAGGAATATATAGGCGAAAGAAGTCGGTCGGGGGAGGCTTGATGGTCCCACGAGACAGGGGGCACACCCAGGGGGGTGGGCACGCCCTCCTATCTTCTGGCCTCTTTGAAGCTTCCCTGGCTTGTACTCCAAGTCTCCCGGATCATGTTCGTTCCAAAAATCATGCTCCCGAAGGTTTCATTCCGTTTGGACTCCGTTTGATATTCCTTTTCTTCAAAACACTGAAATAGGCAATAAAACAGTAATATGGGCTGGGCCTCCGGTTAATAGGTTAGTCCCAAAAGTAATATAAAAGTGTATAATAAAGCCTATAATCATTCAAAACAGATGATAAAATAGCATGAATGCTTCATAAATTATAGATACGTTGGAGACGTATCAGTCCCTCGTGATGGAGTAGATCTGGATGGATGAGCGAGGCTCTATCTCACAAATGAGCTGAATCAATGCTGACCCTAGCTAGGAGGTGGGAGAGGTCTATATATAGTCTAAGAGCACGAAAGGGTAAGTGGCTTCGGCCCACACACGGGCAGACGCACAGGCGTCGGACGTTCGAAGGCTCATGAGGGCTCGGACGTCCGGTGTCGGTCGGGCGTCCAATGTTTTGTTTCTACAGAGCAAGTGTTGGTGGTCCGGTCGGGGTCGGTCGTCCACTGTTTTGGCTCGGGAAAGGTTGTGTTGATCGTCCGGAGAGGCGTCGGCCGTCCGGGCGCTGGGAGGTGTCGGACGTCCGGTCGGCGTCGGTCATCCGGCCGCTATAGCGTGTGAAGGCTGGGACTTGGCTGGTCGTTTGGAGCTTCCAGGCGTCGGACGTCCGGTTGTCGTCAGTCGTCCGTAGCCTGGGAGTTTCGAGAAGGCCTTCTTCTTGTCCGTTGAACTTGGTGCCCTCACCGTCTTGTCCCATGGGTGTAGCTGATCCGCGACTCTCCTCCAAACACCTGATCACACATAGAGTCTCCGGATGAGGTAGTAGCCATGTCTCATAAGTAGGGAGTGGGAGTTCGGAGAGGAGCGAGTTCACCTTATCTTCGATAGCGTTTGCTCGAGCTCTTGCCATGGGTCCAAGTGGTGTCGTGGGAGATGTAGACACGTCCATGGGGATGATCGTGGGATGCTCCGCATCACTTGGGGTATGATAGAACAACTGCTAGCTAATTCTTCTGCAGGAGATAGAACTGAACATCCTGATATGCATTTGACACATGTGGATGAAATTTGTGGATTATTTAAGCTTGTAGGTTTACCTGGAGATGAAGTTAAGAAGAAGGCTTTCCCTTTATCTTTGAATGGAAAAGCATCGACATGGTATAGTCTATGCGATGATATTGGATCATGGAACTAGAATCGATTGAAATTGGAATTTCACCAAAAGCTTTATCCTATGCATCTAATTAATCGTGATCGGAATTCTATATATAATTCTTGGTCTATTGAAGGAGAAAGTATCACTCTATCTTGGGGAGGCTTAAGTCAATGTTATGTTCATGCCCCAATCATGAGCTCTCGAGAGAAAATAATCATTCAGAATTTTTATGCTCGGCTTTCTCGTGATGATCAATCCATGCTCGATACCTCTTGTACTGGTTCTTTTATGAAGAAGACTATTAAATTCAGGTGTGATCTTTTAGAAATAATTTAATGCAGCTACGAATATTGGGAACTCGACGAACATAAAGAGTCGGGTACTAAGCTTGAGTTTGATTGTGTTAAATCTTTTATGAATGTTGATGCTTTTCACAAGTTTAGCACTAAATATGGACTTGACTCTGAGATAGTAGCCTCTTTTTGTGAATCATTTGCTACACATGTTGATCTGCTTAAGGAGAAGTGGTTTAAATATCATCCCCCTATTAAAGAAGAAATTGAAGAACCGGTTATAGCTAAAGATGAGACTATCATTTATAATGTTGATCCAGTTGTTCCTACTGCTTATATTGAAAAACCACCTTTCCCTGTTAGGATAAAGGACCATGCTAAGGTGTCAACAGTGGTTAACAAAAGTAATATTAAAGCACCTAGACCCTCTGAACTAATTAAAGTAGAACCTAGTATTGCTATGGTTAAAGATCTCTTGGTTGAAAATATTGATGGGCATGTTATTTACTTCTGTGATGAAGCTGCTAGAATTGCCAAACCCGATACTAAAGATAAGAACAAGCCTGTTGTTCGCATGCCTGTCGTCTCAGTTAAAATAGGAGATCATTGCTATCATGGTTTATGTGATTTAGGTGCTAGTGTGAGTGACATCCCTTTTACTTTATACCAAGAAATTATGAATGATATAGCACCCGCTAAAATAGAAGACATAGATGTTACTATTAAACTTGCTAATAGAGATACCATCACACCACTTGGTATAGTTAGACATGTTGAAGTCTTGTGTGGGAAAATAAAATATCCTACTGATTTTCTAGTTCTTGGTTCCCCACAAGATGACTTTTGTCCCATAAGTTTTGGTAGACCTTTCTTGAACACTATCAATGCTAAGATAGATTGCTATAAAGAAATGGTCAGTGTTAATTTTGGTGATGTGTCTCATAAATTTAATTTCTCTAAGTTTCGTGGACAACCTCATGATAAAGAATTGCCTAGTAATTGTAACACCCCAAAAATTTAACCAGGTTTTAGTTATTAAAATTTTGCCAAGAGTTTAAAAATTTTGCCTCCAAGAATATCTCTGTTGATTTCAAAACTTTTCTTTTAATATTAAGGAGTTTTTTCCAAGTTGATCCTTCCAAAACATATTGGACTTATTTTCCCTCTCATTTAAAAAACATCTCTCAGTCAGTAGATTTATTTATTAAATTATTTCACCCTGAGCTTTATTCATTAAAATGGCTTGCTCTAAGTTCTTGGAGATCTTTTCGAACTACAACCATTTGATATATTTATCTAAAAATCCAACCAAAATTTGGAGATGTCATATGATGTCTCTAAATCACTTTTGTGCAATAATATATTTCATTCATTGCATATTTTAAGTGCTACACCTGTTTTCCTTCTCTGGTCCAGTGGGCAGTTTTGCACTACAACCCTTTTAAATATTTGTTTCTAGCTTCCACCAAAATTATGGGATGTCAGTAGGAGCATATGATTCCATTATATGCAATAATCCAGGGATGATCTTTGAAATTTTTGAGAGAACCAACCTCATCTTCATTCTGGTCCATCATGATAGTTTGTACAGCAACCTTAGTCTTACTTGCCCTCTGGCCCTTGATTCCTTTTCCTACTTGTAGCCCTCCCTACTAAACCCCTAAGTCCAGGAGCATACACTCATTTGATCATTTTTGGTTCATGAAATGATACCATTCACTCCCTGCCCAGAAGTGTAGTTTTGCAAAACTTGCACTAGCAAGTTTCTCCCTTTTGCAAACTAACTTCACCACCCTCTTATGCATCCAAAGAGACACTGATCTGGAGAATTTGGCCACTCCAAGAAAAGCCTAAGTGCCCTTAGCATTTTGTCAAACACCTTATGGGCATGATCAGTTTTGACATGATTTTTGTTTTGCACTGTGACCTTGCACCTCTGGACAATCTAGCATGTCCACTAAACTCCCAGCTGCTCCTAACCAAGGTCTGCTAAGTGCCAGCATCAACCAAGCCTCAGAGCATGCATCGGCGTTTAGCCGAAGCACAGGTGGGCATGCTCTGGGCGTGCCCAGAGCGTGCATTTGGCATGCACGTGCGCCCGAGCCACCGTGTCGCTCCCGCTTCACGCCACCTACCCCCGCTCGCCCGCAGAGCCGCGCCCGACCTCATCCACTCGCAGGAACCGTCCAAAGCCGCACAGCGCCACCGTCAGGGCACTTTTGGCGGCACGCCGGCGTCGGCCGACAGCCTCTGCTCCGTTCAGCGCCACCCAAGCCACCCCGGCTCGCCACCTGCCCCTAGGAGCCGTGCTAGCTTATGCCCCCCCCCCGCTCGTCGGCTAGCTCTCGTCGCCTCCACGTCACCCTGACCGCTACAGAGCGGCGGTTCGCCGGCCACCTTATCCACCGCCGCGGAACCGACCTCGTTGCACTATAAAGAGGGACCCCGAACTCATCCGAGCACGCATGCAACCTCAGTCCACTTCCCTAGTTTCCCCATGGCAGCCAATCGACCTGAGGAGGTCATCTTCTTCATCTCCGGCAACTCCTGCCGCCGCCAAGTTCTGGCCGATTCCGTCGCCACCAGTACCTCCCCCTCTCCGTTCTCTTCACCAAGAGCTTCCACATCCTCCCGTGAGCCTTTCCCCTACTTGATTTTGATCGGGAGCCATCGCCGCCACAAAATCACTTCGCCACCGAAGCCTTCCTCCGCCGCGGAGCTCGCCGCCAGTGAATCCCTCCACCTCTGACAACCCTGCAACCACCGAAAAGATCACCCTCGACCTGCGGATCCATCCCCACCCTCAGCTCCCCACAAGGACCTGCCGTTCGCCGGTGACGGTCGCCGGAGTCCCGCCTCCGCTCGGGACAAAGGGAGAAGAAGGAAGGCGGACTGGTCAAACCTAACCAGCGGGCCCCGTGGACCCACTATCAGTGACCCAGCCCCGCCTCCACGTGTTTTAAGTGAAGGCGTAAACTTCATAAGTACGTCTCCTTTGCCCCGGAAGCGTATTTCTATCTGAAACGTTTTCTTTTTCTATTTTAATTTAAAAACAGAATTTGACCAAAACTTTGACTGGCTATAGCTTTTTAAATATAAGTCCAAATGAATTAATTCTTTATCCTACCTCTCTCAAATATTGTCTAGTTTATTTTAAGATTTATTTGAAAAAATTTCAGAACAACATTTTGTGCTGTTTTTATTTTGTGCGTTAATTCATTTATATTGCTAAAATAGGATTTTTGAAGAGAGGAGAAATGTTTCAAGAGTGTGAAATGCACCCTGCCTTCCCGTGACCTGAAGGCAAGCATTCTGAACCCCGTCATAATATTTTTGTGTGTTTGATGACACGCTCATAACATCACCTCACTTTGGAGAAACTTGTTATTTCATGTGATATGATCATATGCATGGGTGCATGTTACTGATTTCCATGCTGTTGGAAATGAACACACTTGTGATGATAATCACCCTCATGTGCCTTGCATGTATACCGGCAGGAACCCGGGAAAACCTTTGCCTTGGGTAGGCATGAGTTTGTCACCGGTCTCCGTCGGGACGGTTATGTCTGGTATGACATGGTAAGGTGATATGAGCGGTGACTCTGTTGGTTGAAATATATTCGTTATGCTAATCATGCAGGAAATGCTTAAACCTCCTGAGTCGACCGTAGATCAAGTCTTGTTCCAGTAACCCCCATACTTGTTTCGTACTACCACTCGTCTCTACAGCAAGTAGAGTACGGTTCAGTAAGTTGTCAACCTCTTTCTAGCACACACCGTCTGAGAGAGGCGAGGTGGAAGATACCGGTTGTAGCTGGTAGGCAGCCACCGGTCCGGGGCATGGGTGTTTCGGTTGGGACCGAGAGGAGGCCACCCCTTAGAGCGCGATATAAATTTGATCCCATGCTACACGAGGTTGTAGCCTCCCACTTAGAGTTTGCTTGGCAGTGTCGTGGGTGATTCGAGACACGTGTGAGTTAAGCTGGTGTGTGCAAGTTAGGTGTGTTTTCAACAAAAAGACCGTAAACGGAATTAGTCCTGATGGACTAAAGAAATACGTTACTCGTGGGTAAAGAGTACACCCTCTGCAGAGATTAAACCTATTCGAATAGCCGTGTCCATGGTTAAGGATTACAGTCTAGGATGGGTCAAGTGTCGGTCTTAGTGTCGGTCTTCGGAGGTGAAACTGTTAAACCAGAACGGGAACTACTACTGGTGACTTGTGATAATTATGATTATTATTATTGTTGACTAACCCGTGATATTATTGTTATTATCGAGTATCTCTGGGATGGTTCTACCTCCGGGATATTCACTATGATTGTTTCTTTTAAAGCCCTTTATGTGGTGTCGCTCGGGCGCCTAAGCGTGGCATTTCTTTTAAAGCCCTTTATGTGGTGTCGCTCGGATGCCCGATGTGGCATTTCTTTTAAAGCCCTTTATGTGGTGTCGCTCGACGCCTTGATCGTGGCATTTCTTTTAAAGCCCTTTATGTGGTGTCGCTTAGATGCTCGATCGTGGCATTTCTTTTAAAGCCCTTTATGTGGTGTCGCTCAGACGCCCGACTGTGGCATTTCTTTCAAAGCCCTTTATGTGGTGTCGCTCGACGCCTCGACCGTGGCATTTCTTTTAAAGCCCTTTATGTGGTGCCGCTCGGGCGCTTGACCGTGGCATTTCTTTAAAGCCCTTTATGTGGTGTCGCTCGGGCCCCGACTATAGCATTCCTTTTAAAGCCCTTTATGTGGTGTCGCTAAGACGCCCGACTGTGGCATTGCTTGTTATTTATTTCATAAATTTTAATACTACTATGTTGATGCATTTTCATAAATAACCGCCTGCACGCATCAGAGTTATATTTATCTTTTGTGACTGACGTCATGAGCATAAAATATTTTCAGCACACCATCGTTATGTTATACCTGTGTTCATAATGTTTGCGAGTACATTCAAAGTACTCACTGGCTTGTCCCTGGCTATTGTCTTGGCCAGATTTTCTTGCACGGAGAGGAGCGACGCGATGACAGCCCCGGAACCTAAGCAACGAAGATAGCAGCCTCGCGGAGATAGGAGTTAACCTGGTCAGCTGTTCCTGTGGAAATTGGAGTCCCATAGATATTGATGATCCACAAACCGCTTCCGCCATCAACCACTAGAAACCATTTGTTGTACTCACAGGCCAGAATGGTCTTGTATTGCATATTTTCTATTTTGCTTGGAATTTCTGTATCAAGTTGGAGCATCATCAGCTAACAGTAATCCTGGGGCTGATGAGCACGACGGTCTTTTTCTGGAAATTTATACCCAGAAAACCGGTCGTGACAGTAATGGTCTTGCTTCTATTGCCGTACCTCCTACTGATCCACTAGAACAATATTTGGTAGGCCACGAAAATGATATGCACTTGCATGAAGGAAAAAAGTAGATAATATTTTGTTCCAACAACAACCACCTTAAACACAATTTGCCTATTGCAACTCTAGTAGGTCCTCCTCCACCTAAAGGTGATCATCTGTTTGAATTAAAGCAATTGCCTAACACTTTCAAAGATGCTTATCTTAATGAGAAAAAGATATATCCTTTTATTATTAGTGCTAACCTTCCAGAACATGAAGAAGATAGATTATTAAAAATTCTGGAGAAGCACCATGCTGTTATTGGATATACTCTTGATGGTCTTAAGGGCATTAGTCCACTCTCTGTCAGCACAAGATTAATATGGAACCTGATGCTAAACCCGTTGTTGATCACCAATGATGATTGAATCTTAAGATGAATGAAGTGGTAAGAACTGAAATACTAAAACTTCTGGAAGCAGGTATAATCTATCCCATAGCTGATAGTAGATGGTAAGTCTTGTTCATTGTGTCCTTGAGAAAGGAGGTATAATGTTGTTCCTAATGATACAAATGAACTTATTCCACAAAGAATAGTGATTGGGTATAGAATGGTAATTGACTTTAGAAAATTAAATAAAGCTACTAGAAACGATCATTACCCTCTACCTTTCATTGATCAAATCTTAGAAAGACTATCTAAGCACACACACACTTTTGTTTTCATGATGGATATTCTGTTTCTCTCAAATACCTGTTTCACAAACTGCTCAAGAGAAAACCACCTTTACTTGTCCTTTTGGGACTTATGCTTATAGATGTATGCTTTTTTGTTTATGTAATGCACTTGCTACCTTTCAAAGATGTATGACTGCTATATTCTCTGATTTTTTGTGAAAAGATTGTTGAGGTTTTCATGGATGATTTCTCCGTTTATGGGACTTCTTTTGATGATTTCTTAAGCAACCTTGGTCGAGTTTTGCAGAGATGTGAACTAACTAATCTTGTATTTAATTGGGAGAAGTGCCACTTTATGGTTAATGAAGGCATTGTCTTGGGGCACAAAATTCCTGAATGGGGAATTGAGGTGGATAAAGCTAAAGTTGATGCAATTGAGAAAATGCCATGTCCTAAAGACATTAAAGGTATCCGTAGTCTCCTTGGTCATGTTGGTTTCTATAAGAGGTTCATTAAAGACTTCTCTAAAATTTCTAGGCCTCTTACTAATCAATTAGAAAAGGATGTTCCATTTGTTTTTCATGATAATTGTGTAGAAGCCTTTGAAACACTTATGAAATCCTTAACTTCTGCCCCTATAGTTCAACCACCTGATTGGAACTTACCTTTTGAAATTATGTGTGATGCTAGTGATCATGGTGTTAGTGTTCTTCTAGGACAAAGAGTTGATAAAAAATTAATGTTATCAATTATGCTAGTAAAACTCTAGATGGTGTCCAAAAAATTATGCTACTACCGAGAAAGAATTTTTAGCAGTTGTGCTTCCTTGTGATAAATTCAGATCTTACATTGTTGATTCTAAAGTAATTCTTCACACTGATCATGTTGCTATTAAAATTTATGGAAAAGAAAGATGCCAAACCTAGACTCATTAGGTGGGTTCTCTTGCTCCAAGAATTTGACTTGCATATTACTGATAGGAAAGGAGCTGAGAACCCCATGGCTGATAACTTGTCTAGGTTAGAAAATGTTCTTGATGATCCACTACCTATTGATGATAGCTTTCCTGATGAACAACTAGATGTAATAGATGCTTCTCATAACACTCCTTGGTATGCTGACTAAGCTAATTACATTGTTGCTAAATTTACACCACCTAATTTCACATAGCAACAAAAGAAAAAAATTCTTCTATGACTTAAGAAATTACTTTTGGGATGACCCACATCTTTATAAAGAAGGAGTAGATGGTATTATTAGACGTTGTGTACCTGAGCATGAACAGGACCAAATCCTATGTGAGTGTGACTCCGAGGCCTATGGAGGACATCATGCGGAGATAGAACTGCGCATAAGGTATTACAATCTGGTTTTTATTGGCCTACTCTTTTCAAGGATGCCCGTAAGTTCTTCTTGTCTTGTGATGAAAGGCAAAGAATTGGTAATATTGGTAAGCCTCAGGAAATGCCTATGGATTATTCACTTGTTGTTGAACCATTTGATGGTTCGGGTTTTGATTATATGGGACCTTTTCGTTCCTCTAACACATATTTTGGTTGCTATTGATTGTGTCCCTAAGTGGGTAGAAGCTATTCCAACTAGTAGTGCTAAAATGCTTAAAGAACTTATTTTCCCAAGGTTTGGAGTCCCTAGATATTTAATGACTGATGGTGGTTTGCACTTTATTCATGGTGCTTCCATAAAATGCTTGCTAAGTATGATGTTAACCATAGAATTGCACCCTATCATCCTCAATCTAGTCGTCAAGTTGAACTTAGCAACAGAGAATAAATTAATATTACAAAAAACTATCAATAGGTCCCGAAAGAATTGGTCTAAGAAACCTGATGATGCACTTTGGGCCTATAGAATAGCTTATAAAAATCCTGTGGGTATGTCTCCATATAAAATGGTTTATGGGAAAGCTTGTCATTTGCCTCTTGAGTTAGAACATAAAGCATATTTGGCAATTAAAGACTCAATTATGACTTCAAACTTGCCGGTGCAAAGAGGTTATTTGATATTAGTTTACTAGATGAATGGAGAACCCAAGCTTATGAAAATGCCAAACTATTCAAAGAAAAAAAGTCAAAAGATCGCATGACAAAAGAATCCAAAAGCGGGAATTTAAAGTTGGTGAACATGTTCTATTGTACAATTCTCGTTTTAGATTTTTTTTTTGCAAGAAAACTTCTCTCTAAATGGGAAGGACCATACATCATCGAAGAAGTTTATCACTCTGCAGCTATCAAGATTAATAATGCCGAAGGTACCAACCTGAAGGTGGTCAATGGACAAAGAATTGAACACTATATTTCAGCTATGCCTATTAATGTTGAAACTAACATTATCCAAACCATGACACCGAAGGAACACATAAAAAGAAACCTTCCAGAACACTCCAGAACCCTGAAAAAGGAAGAGGTATGTGATACGGTAAGTAAACAATCTCCGAAAAATCCGCAACAATATTTTCTGTCAGTTTTGAAATATTAGAAAAAATAGGAAAATAAGAAACAATCGGGAAGGCAACCTAGGTGTCCACAAGAAACCAGGGCGCGCCTGCCCCACCTGGTGCGCCCTGGTGGGTAGTGGGCACCTTGGGCACCTTCCCGACTCCGTTTTCCTTCCGTATACTTGTTTCCCAAGATAAAAAATCTTTATATACTCCCCCAGACGTATTGACCACCGCATCACGGAGAAACCCTTTTTTCTTGTTTTGTTCTATTTTTCTGACAGATCTAGATTGACATGGCCACACCAAGCTCCTCTAAGGATAAGTTCTTCGAGAGTGTAATCAATCCCTACTTGTCGGAGGTGATGAAGTACCCTCAAGCCATTGAAATGCGTGAGGGGATGCTCCACATCCGGGATGTTCAAGGCACCAAGAAGATAGGAACCGTGGAGTCCAGGCTCGTGGCGGTGGAGCAGGAGATCTTCAAGTGCCAAGGAATGGTAAAGCGTGGACTCAGTGTCAATCACTTCATGATCACGGTATTCACCCGTGATCACAAGGTGGATGGCCGGTGACGATGTCATAGACCTAGGGTAGGGTCATAGACATGATCTATACGCCCTACCCAAGGTCACTACCCTAGAAGGAAGGACATTTAGAGCACAACAAGAAGTATCGACTGAAGCCATCGAGTGCAATCCACTCGACCAGTCACCTCACTCGGATACCCCCAATTTCACTTGACCTAGATGGAGTCATTCGACCATACAGGAAACCACTCAGAGTACAGAAGACCTAGAGTCACTCAGGATGGCAACAGTCAGGCGTTCACTCTGTAGTCTTAAAGATCATTGATAACACTTTATAGCTGGCATTACCAGTAATGCCCTATCTTAATGTACATTGAACCCCTATAACGGAGGGCGGCTGGGGTCCTAGTGCACTAAGCCATCCCCCTCCTCTGAGACAAGGGTTCGCACCCCTTGTAACACACACTCATATTCCAGTCGACCGCCTCAGGGCACCGAGACGTAGGGCTTTTACCTCCTCCGAGAGGGGCCTGAACTCGTAAACTCGTGTGTACAACCTCGCCGTAGCTAGGGCCTCGCCTCCTCATACGTACCCCCTACTCTTACTGTCAGACTTGTACCACAACAGTTGGCGCCCACCATGGGGCAAAGCATCTTAGCAACTTCCGGCGAGGTTGCATTTTCTCCAATCTTCATCAACATGGTTTCCGGTGGCGGTTTCATCATGGGCCGCGAGTTCCGACTCGGTGCGCTCACTTTCGTCGCCGACGACTCCGCCTAGCTCCAAGAAGCCCCCCTCGATGTCGAGACTCTCCCGATCCACAGATCATCGCACTTCCGTGCGAGTGCCTGTGGCGTCCTCCTACGACAGCCGTCGACTCCATATCAGTCGGTCCTCGCGTCGCCTTCTGACTCCGCTAGACGCCACCGCAAGCGATCTGGTCGGTCGCGGCTCCAACGGTGGGTGAATCATGCGGTAGCTCGCCAGACGACCACCCCCCAAATCGCGGCTATCGAGCCCGACGAATTTCTCTGTGGTCTAGTCGACTAGCTCTGTAGGTATGCTTTCCGAGAGCGGGAGCTGTGACACCGCGGCAGAAGTTCTTGTGGTCGACTCCCGTCACAGCCCACCTGGGTTTCACCATAGCGGCAGCAATGGTGGCGGCGATGGCCCATCATTCGGCCATGAGGAGTATGATAGAGGCAAAGGTGTCCCATCTTTCAATGAGATGATGGATATCGCTTCGCTGGAAGTCGACTTTGACGATCCGACTACGAACATGCGAGGACGTCGTGCCTTAGCAATCGCTAAACCAACTCCGAGAGGTTATTGACCACGTCGGAGCACGATCAACCTGACCACGAGGGTCTGTTTCCTATGAGCAAACGAAGAACAAGTAAGAAACTGAGATTGCAATCTGGATATTGCAAATATAAGATGAAAGCTTTATTGATCAAGGTGGGGTTCTGTGACGCCTTTGTCTGGTCGCTGAACACAAACGAAGTATGCAAAGTTGCAGCTATGGCGAACTTTAATCCAAACAAAACCCAAAGTCTAAACGATGCCCTAAGGGCTGTATATATGGAGGAAGAGGGGGGAATTTCGTGGCCCTTGAGGGAGGGGTCCGAAACCAATCCTACCTCTTGTTTCCCAACACATACGGACTCTAAAAATAGCCTATAATCAAGTATTTCCAAATTACATGGGCCTGGCCCAATAATAAGGTGACGCAGC
The DNA here is from genome assembly GCA_021437245.1 of Aegilops speltoides. Lineage (NCBI taxonomy): Eukaryota > Viridiplantae > Streptophyta > Magnoliopsida > Poales > Poaceae > Aegilops > Aegilops speltoides. Next base: position 315,643,003 of record CM038147.1, on the reverse strand, counting down.
ACCTAGAATAGCCTCTGGACGAAAATTATGAAGTAGCATCTTGTATATTTCGTCCAAGGCTTCATGCACTCATTATGGTGGCTTCCACGTCCTGAAATCATCACTTGTAACTCCGTTCTTGTTCCCCTTGTGCATGCCATCATCTCCATGCTTGTTCTTGCTCCAGTGTTCATCCTTCTCAAAGCTAGGCCCTTCATTTGTAAGCAAAACAAATGTATCCAATTTAGGCAGCATCATATTCTCATGAACATTAGAATCATTATCAAGAAACGAAAGTCCCTGATAATTTAATTGGCGTGCGTGAGCTCTAGTAATTGGTCCAGTATGTATAGCAGCAGCGGCTGTGGGTGTAACAATGGTATTGATGTCCTCATCATCCTCCCCTTCTTGAAATGAAGTCGTCCTCGACGGAAGCTCATCTTCCTCACCCAAATAAGGCTTTAAATCTGCAATGTTAAAAGTGGGACTAACCCCAAAATCTGCAGGCAGCTCAAGTTTATATGCATTATCATGTCTTTTCTCTAAAACCTTAAAAGGACCATCAGCACGTGGCATTAGCTTTGATTTGCGCAAATCAGGAAATCTATCCTTACGCAAATGTAACCAAACAAGATCTCCAGGTGCAAGCACAACATGTTTTCTACCCTTATCCCCAGCAAGTTTATATTTAGCATTCATACGCTCATTGTTTTCCTTAGTTAACTCATGCATTTTTAAAATCAATTCAGCATGTTGTTTAGCATCAAAATTAACCTTCTCCGAAGATGGAAGAGGCAACAAATCAATAGGTGCACGAGGTAGGAAACCATACACAATTTCAAAAGGGCGCATCTTAGTAGTAGAATGCAATGAACGATTATAAGCAAATTCAATATGAGTCAAGCATTCTTCCCATATTTTCTTATTATTCTTCAAAACAGCCCTAAGCATAGTAGACTATGTTCTATTGACTACTTCAGTTTGTCCATCAGTTTGGGGGTCACTAGTACTAAAAAGCAGTTTAGTCCCCAACTTAGCCCATAAACATCTCCAAAAGTGGCTAAGAAATTTAGTATCACGAGTACTAAAAAGCAGTTTAGTCCCCAACTTAGTCCATAAACATCTCAAAAAGTGGCTAAGAAATTTAGTATCACGATCTGAAACAATAGTATTTGGCACACCATGCAAGCGAATAATTTCACGAAAGAACAAATCAGCAACATTAACAGCATCATCGCTTTTATGACATGGTATAAAGTGTGCCATTTTCGGGAATCTATCCACGACAACAAATATGCTATCCTTCCCCTTCTTTGTTTGAGGTAAACCTAAAACAAAGTCCATAGATATATCCTCCCAAGGAACACTAGGTACAGGCAAAGGCATATATAAACCATGAGCATTGAGTCGTGACTTAGCTTTTTGACATGTAGTGTAGCGAGCAACAAAGCGCTCGACATCCCGTCTCATCTTTGGCCAAAAGAAATGTGTAGCAAGTAAGTCATCCGTCTCCTTCACGCCAAAGTGTCCCATTAATCCTCCTCCATGCGCCTCCTGCCACAACAAAAGACGAATGGAGCTAGCTGGAATGCATAGCTTGTTAGCACGAAACACAAATCCATCATTAACGACGAACTTGTTCCATGTTCTTCCTTCTTTACAATTCTGCAATACATCTTTCAAATCAGCATCATGCACATATTGATCTTTGATGGTCTCCAAACCAAATATTTTGAAGTCAAGTTGTGAAAGCATAGTATAGCGACGAGACAATGCATGAGCAATAACATTTTCTTTACCCTTCTTGTGTTTAATGACATAAGGGAAAGTCTCAATGAATTCAACCCATTTAGCATGTCTACGATTCAGTTTAGCTTGACTTTTAATATGTTTCAAAGATTCATGATCGGAATGTATAACAAATTCTTTGGGACATAAATAATGTTGCCATGTCTCTAAAGTCCGAACAAGAGCATATAACTCCTTATCATAAGTAGAATAATTCAGAATAGGCCCACTCAATTTTTCAGAAAAGTGTGCAACATGTTTGCCATCTTGTAATAACACACCTCCTAATCCAATTCCACTAGCATCACATTCAAGCTCAAAAGTCTTACTAAAATCAGGAAGTTGGAGTAAAGGAACATGTGTCAACTTATCTTTCAATACCGTGAAGGCTTCTTCCTGTGCGGTACCCCAAACAAAAGGAACATCCTTCTTTGTAAGCTCATTGAGAGGTGCAGCAATGTTGCTGAAATCTCTCACAAAACGCCTAAAGAATCCAGCAAGGCCAAGAAAACTCCTCGCTTGTGTGACAGTTTTGGGCTACGGCCAACTCTCAATAGCTTCAATCTTGGCTTTATCAACTTAAATTCCCTGTGGAGTAACAACATAGCCAAGAAAAGACACTCAGTCGGTGCAAAAGGTGCACTTCCCAAGGTTACCAAACAAACGTGCATCACGTAGAGCAATAAAAACAACATGTAAATGTTCCAAATGTTCCTCCAAAGATCTGCTATAAATCAATATGTCATCAAAGTAAACTACCACAAATCGTCCAATGAAATCACGTAAAACTTCATTCATTAATCTCATGAAAGTACTAGGTGCATTAGTTAACCCAAAAGGCATGACTAACCACTCATATAATCCAAACTTAGTTTTAAATGTTGTTTTCCATTCATCCCCCAATTTCATACGAATTTGATGGTATCCACTACGCAAATCAACTTTGCAGAATATTGTAGAGCCGCTCAATTCATCAAGCATGTCATCTAGCCTAGAAATAGGATGACGATAACGAATAGTAATATTATTAATGCCTCTACAATCAACACACATACGCGATGTACCATCCTTTTTCGGCACTAGAATAATAGGAACAACACAAGGACTAAGGGATTCGCGTATATAACCTTTGTCGAGAAGCTCTTGTACTTGACGCATAGTCTCCTTTGTCTCCTCTGGATTGGTACGGTATGGTGCACGGTTGGGTAGCGATGCACCGGGAATTAAGTCAATTTGATGCTCAATCCCTCGAATAGGTGGTAATCCCGCTGGCACGTCTTGTGGGAAGACGTCAGTGAACTCCTGCAAAATGTTAGTGACAGCAGGGGCAAAGAGGAAGGCACATCCTCGAATGAAAATAATGCCTCTTTGCACACAAAAGCATAGCAAACAGATTTGCTAAAATCGAGCTCATCAATATCAGATTTAGTGGCAAGTAAACATGCACTTTTCAATTTAATTTCAGAAGCAACACTAGATGGTTTATTATTAGGCTTCATTTGTTGCTCAAATTCTTTTGCCACAATATCATTTTCACTCTTATTCTTCTCCTGTTTTGCTTTATTAGCTCTATTAATATCATGTTTCAAAATGGAATCAGGAGTCATAGGAAGCAAAGTAATATTTTTATCCTTATGAACAAGAGTATACTGATTGTTTCTACCATGGTGGACAGAATTTTTATCAAATTGCCAAGGTCGACCAAGTAATAAGGAACATGCTTGCACAGGTACCACATCACAATCAACATAATGAGCATATGTAGAGATACTAAAATGCACACGAACAGTACGTGTTACCTTAACCTTGCCGCTGTTGTTGAACCATTGGATGTAGTAAGGATGTGGATGTGGTCTTGTGGTGAGAGATAGCTTATCCACCATCTCCATGCTCGCCAAGTTGTTGCAGCTCCCTCCGTCTATGATAACGCGCACAGAACGTTCCTTCACAACTCCCTTTGTATGGAACAAATTGTGCCTCTGATTTTGCTCAGCTTGTGTGACCTACACACTCAAAACATGTTGAGCAACTAAACATTCATACCTGTCAGCGTCTTTAGGAGCCATGTATTGTGTCTCATGATCAGAATCATATCCACCATGTTCTTCACTTGTAATAAGGGCCAAAGTCTCCTCATCGTAGTCACTAGAAGACTCATACCCACCATCCTCAGTAGGAATCATCACACGCTGAGATTTGCATTCTCGCGCATAATGTCCTCTTCCCTTACAACGACGACAAATAATATCACTTGTGTGCCCTGTTGATGCCATGGAAGAAGAAGAGCTCTGTGCAGGCCTGGCAGGTGCGTTCTTGGCAGATAGTCGTGGTTGTGCCTGCTTTCTTGTATCACGACTGGAGGTAGCATCTGATGGAGGTGCTGGTGCAGTGGATGTAGAAGATGCATGCGGTGTCCATGATGAAGGTCGACCTGCAGAAAAGTTAGTTCACGCCAATGCTTGTCGATCCTGCACTTCACGTTCAGCTTTACAAGCAAGATAGAATAAACGAGTGATATTAGTATACTCTTTATACTCTAGAATGGTCTGAATCTCTCTATTTAAACCACCCATAAAACGTGCAAGCATAGATTCATTCTCCTCAACAATACCACATCTAATCATGCCAGTTTGTAATTCCTCATAATATTCTGCTACAGAATTTTTCCCTTGTCTCAAATGCTGCAGTTTTTGAAGTAATTCACGTTGATAATATGGTGGAACCCAACGAGCACGCATAGCAGTTTTCAAAGCAGCCCAAGTAGCTGTAATAGGATATAATCTACAATGTTCAGACCACCATACACATGCAAAACTAGTAAAAGCACAAATAGCAGCAGCTACCCGTCTCTCCTCGAGATAATGTAAACATGTAAAACGTTGTTCAGTTTCTAACTCCCAAGTAAGATATACATCAGGAATGTATCTACCCTCAAACGATGAAATATTCAATTTCAGTTTAGGAACATGGTCATGATCTCGTACTTGTGGTGGTGGTGCAGGCCTACCATTGCGATTATATACCTGAGGTCGACCTGCTGGTGGTGGTGCTGGTGGCTGCACATAGTTCTGATTTTGATCAACCTCTTCCTCATAATTGCCCGCATACTCATCATCCTCCTAGGTACCAGCAGCAGAAGTAGCAGGAGCCAAACAAGCATCAACAACAGGTACAGCAGCACCAAAAGTTTGGCCATACTCAAGAGGAACACGCTTTGCTCGTCCATACTGATTCGGAAGGGGGCGTTGTTGTTGTCGTTGCAGAGGTGCGATAGGTGCAGCCGGCGGTGGTTGTGGAAAATGCGCGAGCAATTCATTAAACTTGTTATCAAGCTTTGTTTTGATCGTCTTCTCAATGCCATCTATCTTCTCCATGGCCTCTTCAAATCTGTTTAGCACATCTTGCACCTGTCCACTCATCAGTTGCTGAAATTTATCATGTAGCTGTTTGTTCGTCAGGTTCTCCCAATCAGTCTCATCGGCTTGTGATCTTGCCATGGTTAGCAGCAAATAGAAACACACAAGAATATGATCCTAGAGACTACTAAGAAGTGGTGGTGGTGTATCACAAACCCGTCAAGCAAATCTCAAATTCTTACCAGTTCTTACCCAGCAGCAGGAGGTGATCGGCAACCGTTGTAGTCAAAACTCTCAAAGCTTCGATAAAGCGATTACCAGGGAGAGTCAAATGCATGACGTAGATGTATGTGGAGCTGGGAAGGCTTATAATATGGTAGCAAAAAGGGTCAGCAATAATCAATTCAGAGATGCAAAGTTGAATAAACGCTCAATGACGGTACTGTGCTGCTCCTAGGCTAGACCGTGCTAGAGACGCGAGCCTAGAACACTAACAAAATTACGGTGCTGCACGTAAACAAGGGAAAAGCACACTCTGGGAATTTTTTTCGCTCTGTTTTTTTTTGCGCTGCTCTTTTTTTTGCGAAAAATCACTATAATGGCGAGTGTCTCGAAACTCTTCCCAGGTCAAACTGACAGGATGGGCATGAATTTTTTTTGAAAATTTGTTTTTCGGAAATCTGGGCAGCGACGACGAAAAAATGCAACAAAAATCACTATGATGGCGAATGTCTCAAAACACTCCCTGGGACCTAAAAATAGGATAGGGAAAAAATATTTTCGGTCACCGAAGTTTTGGCCTAAAAACTGCCTGGGGGTCTCCAGACTCTTTTTTTTTCTTTTTTTCCGAAACCTACTCACGCAAGGAAACACGAATCGGAAATTAGATGGATCTCGAAAACAAACCTAATACAAAAAGAACTCGGATTGGTGGTGGATATATGGTGGTACGATATGGCAGCGGTGGTGGTATATGATAGCGATGCTGGTATATGGATATGGATCGGTGGTATATGGCAGCGTTGGTGGGATATGGCAGCGGTGGTGGTATATGGCAGCGGTGGTGGTATAAGGCAGCATTGGTGGGATATGGCAGCAGTGGGTGGTATATGGCAACAGCGATGAAGATGGTGCAGCGGCGGCCTGAGAAACTGTGACAGCACTCGAAACTCTAAAGGAATAGACGCTAAGACCAGCAACTAGACACGACAAAGTAACCGCAAATTCAACAAAGCAAAACCCTAAAAAGATTATGCAAAGGCTCAGATTGGTTCGGATATGATGAACTAACCCTAAAATATTTTTCTGGCTTTTTCGTGGACTATAGGTATGAAAAACCAACTCGATCTAAACTACGAAAAACTGTAAAATCTCACCGAGCAACCTGGAAATCTGATATCACTTGATAGAGGCAAAGGTGTCCCATCTTTCGATTAGATGATGGATATCGCTTTTGTGGAAGTCGACTTTGACGATACGACTACAAACGTGCGAGGACGTCGCGCCTTAGCAATCGCTAAACCAACTCCGAGAGGTTATTGACCATGTCGGAGCACAATCAACCTGACCACAAGGGTCTGTTTCCTGCAAGCAAATGAAGAACAAGCAAGAAATTGAGACTGCAATCTACATATTGAGAATATAAGATGAAAGCTTTATTGATCAAGGTGGGGTTTTGTGACGCCTTTGTCTGGTCGTTGAACACAAACAAAGTACGCAAAGTTGCAGCTATGGCGAACTTTAATCTAAACAAAACCCAAAGTCTAAACGACGCCCTAAGGGTTGTATATATGGAGGAAGAGGGGGGAATTTCGTTGCCCTTGAGAGAGGGATCCGAATCCAACCCTAACTCTTGTTTCCCCACATATACAGACTCTAAAAATAGCCTAGAATCAAGTATTTCGAAATTACATGGGCCTGGCACAATAATAAGGTGACGCAGCACCTAGAATAGCCTCTGGACGAAAATTATGAAGTAGCATCTTGTATTTTCGTCCAAGGCTTCATGCACACATTATGGTGGCTTCCACGTCCTGAAATCATCACTTGTAACTCCGTTCTTGTTCCCCTTGCGCATGCCATCATCTCCATGCTTGTTCTTGCTCCAATATTCATCCTTCTCAAAGCTAGGCCCTTCATTTGTAAGCAAAAGGAATGTATCCAATTTAGGCAGCATCATATTCTTATGAACATTAGAATCATTACCAAGAAACGAAAGTACCTGGTAATTTAATTGGCGTGCGCGAGCTCTAGTAATTGGTCCAGTTTGTATAGCAGCAGGGGCTGTGGGTATAACAATGGTATTGATGTCCTCATCAGAGTACGAGCCTCAACCTCTCAACTCGCAGGAGAGGGAAGAGCTGCACGGCCGCAACATGGAGGCCCTCCAGACCACCATCATAGGGGAAACCGCCGAGGCTCGGGCCTTGGAGGCTGCACGCCTGGCTACGCTGGCTGAGGGCACACGTCTGGAGAATCTCCAACATTCTATCAACGAACGCGCCCGTCAACTGATCCCCGAGTCCAGTCGACGTCAACGACAGTTGTTTCCGCCTGAAACTCAGGTATACCGCACTCCGATCCAGGATCTTACGGCTGCTGCACATATAGCAGAGTCTATTCAGTCGTCCCGTTCAGAGGCTGGAAGGGGCTTGGAACAGATCCGAGCGTTGCTCCGAGCAGGAGGAGAGCTGAACTCCGTCGTGTCCTAGTCGCGGAACAAGATCCACAGTAGGGCAGTAAGGGCAGATACCGTTCAGTCGGCACACAGTCCTGGGTCGCCTTTGCGACGCGAAGATCATGATCACCGTCGAGATAGGCACCTGGGAAGAGCTCATGGAGAGTTTGATCGTGAGTACGCCTGTGACAATCACCGTCGAGTGTATTCGCCCCTCCGAGGGACGGGTCGTACACGCCCCGGCGGTATGACGACAGGCGCCTGTATGGTAATGACCGCAGAGTTCCAGTCGACCCAAGAGAGCCTAGGTTCGACGCAAGATCGGTCCTTGTTCAAGGTTTGGTCGACCGGAACAGAGCATACAGAGAGGGGCTGGATAGAGACAGGCCCGATGGAAGCAGGGTCCACGCTTCTGACCCCGAATGTTTCGAAAGAGCCATCCGAGCCGCTGAGATCCCTCACAACTTCGGATTGGCGACTGGCATCAGTAAGTTCATAGGAGAGTCGAAGCCCGACACTTGGTTGGAAGACTACCGAGTGGCTGTGCATATTGGTGGCGGAAGTGATGAGGTGGCCATGAAGCACCTCCCTTTGATGCTCGAAGGTTCTGCCAGGGCTTGGCTGAATTAGTTGGCCCCTGGAAGCATTTTCAGTTGGGATGAGTTGGCCCGAGTGTTTACCAAAATGTTCGAGGGCACCTGCAAGAGACGTGCTAGTTTGTCGGAGTTGCAGCATTGCATGCAAAAACAGAATGAGACCTTGAGAGATTATATCCAGAAATGGATCACTCTTCACCACATGGTGGAGAACGTATCGGATCACCAAGCAGTTTGTGCCTTTAAAGAAGGCGTTCGCTACAAAGAGCTCAATCTGAAGTTCGGTCGGACCGGAGACATGTCTCTGGCTCGGATGATGGAGATTGCCACCAAGGACGCTAACAGCGAAGAAGAGGACCGACTCCGAATTGGCAAGAATAGACCAGTCACCCAGGACATCGGAGGAGGAAACTCCAGTCGGAAGCAAAAGCGAAAGGCTGAAGCTGCGGGCCCTGCCGAAGCAGCAGTTCTGAACCAAGGAAAGTTCAGAGGGAAGCCCAAGGGGCCTTGGACCCCTTAAAAGGTGAAAGATCAAGCAGGAAATGACGTACTTGATCTGCCATGTCATATACACACCCAAAAGGATGAAGAGGGGAACCTGATTCTCCCCAAGCATACCACTCGATTGTGTCGACTCCTGATTCAGAGCTTCCGAGAAAGCCAACCCAGTGAAAAGTACAAAGAGTCTGATAAGGAGGAAGACAAAGATGATGATGGTGGTTACCCCAATGTTAATGCCACCTTGGTGATTTTTGCTGACCTCGAGAGCAAAAGTCGAGTGAATGTTATTAACAGAGAGGTGAACATGGTTGCTCCGGCAACGCCAAGATATTTGAGGTGGTCAAAAAACCCTATTACATTCGACCAGTCCGACCATCCACCGCACGCTGCTACCCCTGGGAGGGAAGCGTTGGTGGTCAACCCAGTTGTTGGGGGCACCCGACTGACCAAGGTTTTGATGGATGGTGGTAGTGGACTGAATATATTGTACGTTGAGGCCCTCCGTGGGATGGGCATTCTGATGTCCAAACTCAGTGAGAGCAACATGAGATTCCATGGTATCATCCCAGGAAAGAAAGCCGATTCACTCGGTCAGATCACTCTTGATGTGGTTTTCAGTGATTCCCTGAATTACCGCAAGGAAAAGTTGACATTTGAGGTAGTGGATTTTGACATTGCCTATCATGCCATTCTAGACATACCTGCTTATGCTAGTTTCATGGCTCGACCGTGCTATGTGTACCTCAAGTTGAAGATGCCTGGCCCCAAAGGCGTGATCACGGTCACTGGAAACCAGCAGAGAGTAGAGGATTGTCTCCAGAACGGTTCGAAGATCGCCGATGAGCAGATGGCAACAGTAGAGTTTCAAGAATACCAGAAGACTATAGATCTGAGTGATTTGCTTTGTGCCAAGAGGCCAGCCTCGGAGTCCGCATTTCAGTCGGCCGGCGATACAAAGCCGGTTCACATTCACCTGATCGACCCCAATGCTGCTCCGACCCATATCTCAATGACACTCGACAGCAAATAGGAAGAAGCGCTCATCCAGTTCCTCCGTGAGAACTATGACATCTTTGCATGGAAGCCATCCGACATGCCAGGTGTACCCAGGGGACTGGCTGAGCACCGTTTGCGAGCCGACTCAAAGGCAAAACCTGTCAAAGATCATATCCGTCGGTCCGCCGCAGAGAAGAGAAAGGCGATTGGCGAGGAGGTGGCTCGGCTTCTTGCTGATGAGTTCATCCGCTAGATATACCACTCCGAGTGGCTTGCCAATGTCGTTATGGTCCCCAAGAAAGATAAATCACTTTGAATGTGTATTGATTTCAAGCACATCAATCGGGCCTGCCCGAAGGGTCATTTCCCTCTGCCCCGCATCGACCAGATAGTCGACTCAACTGCGGGATGTGAGCGATTTTCCTTTTTTGATGCTTATTTCGGGTACCATCAGATCCGACAGTATGGACCCGACAAGATAAAGACAGCTTTCATCACCCCATTCTGGTGTTTTTGCTATGTTACCATGCCCTTTGGCCTCAAGAATGCCGGTGCCACATTCATGCGCATGATTCAAAAGTGCCTGCTCACTCAAATCAGTCGGAATGTGCAAGCATACATGGATGACATAGTGGTTAAGTCACGCAAAGGTTCCGACCTGCTGACTGACCTCGCTGAAACCTTTGCCAACTTAAGAAGATATGATATCAAGCTCAATCCAGCAAAGTGCACATTTGGAGTCCCCGACGGAAATTTACTCGGTTTTCTCATTTCCGAACGGGGGATCGATGCAAACCCAGAGAATATTGGCACTATCCTCCGAATGGAGCGCCCTGTGCATGTGCATGATGTTCAGAAGCTTAATCGTTGTTTGGCTACATTGAGTCGATTCATCTCACGCCTCGGTGAAAAGGCATTGCCCCTTTACCGACCGATGAAGAAGTCTGACAAGTTCGAGTGGAATGACGAAGCTGAAGCAGCGTATGAAGAGCTCAAAGCCCTGCTTTCCACCTAGCTGGTGCTTGCCGCTCCAGTCATCAAGGAGCCTTTACTGCTTTACATCGCAGCCACTGGACAGGTTGTCAGCACAGTACTCATGGTCGAGCGGGAAGAAGAAGGCAAAGCCTTCAAAGTGCAGTGCTCTGTGTATTACATTTCAGAAGTCTTGACTCTGTCCAAGCAGAGATATCCTCATTATCAGAAGCTTGTTTATGGAATTTACCTGAGCATGAAGAAAGTTGCACACTACTTCTCAGACCACTCAGTTTCAGTTGCCAGTGACGCTCCATTGTTAGAAATTATGAATAATAGAGATGCAAATGGTCGAGTGGCAAAGTGGACGATTGAACGCCTCCCTTTAGATATCAAGTTTGAGGCAAAGAAAGCCATCAAGTCTCAAGGAATAGCAGATTTCCTCGCAGAGTGGATTGAACAGCAGCAGCCGACTCAGATTCAGTCGGAACATTGGACTATGTTCTTTAATGGATCCAAGATGTTGAATGGCTCTGGGGCAGGAGTGGTTTTAGTGTCCCCAAGAGGAGACAAGATCCGTTATGTCCTCCAGTTTCACTTTGATTCTTCAAACAATGAAGCTGAGTATGAAGCATTATTGTATGGGTTGTGTATGGCCATTTCACTCGTCGTTCGGTGCTTGATGGTTTACGGCGACTCAGACTTAGTGGTTAATCAAGTAATGAAGGAATGGGATGTTAGGAATCCAGCAATGACTGGTCATTGCAATGCAGTGAGAAAGCTAGAGAAGAAGTTCGAGGGGTTAGATCTCCACCACATACCCCGAATCAAGAATCAAGCCACAGATGATTTGGCAAAGATACTGATGCGGAGCATCCCACGATCATCCCCATGGGTGCATCTACATCTCCTACAACACCACTTGGACCTATGACTAGAGCAGGTGCAAGAGCTGTCGAAACCAAGGTGACATCGCTCCTCTCACAACTCCCTTCCGAATCACACGGGACATGGTTACTACCTCAATCGGAGATGCTTTGCATCCTCAGGTAGCAAGGAGTTAGCCATGGAGAAGCTAGGAAGCAAGGAGAACCGGAAGCGGAAGACATGCGTGAAGACGGAGAGGAAAACAGCCAAGTCCCAGGCTGGCCGGACGATTTGAACATGGGCCCGGACGATCTAGACAGAGCCCGGACAACGGACCCCGGTCCAGACGATCCGGCTAATTCGCCCAAAGACACCCGAAGCTCGACCCCGAAGTCGGACCATCCGGACGACGTCCCGGATCATCCGAACACCAGCTGGACATCCGGACCCCCGTCCGGACATCAGGGCCTACGCCGCCACTGCCTGTGCCACCAGCTCATCCGGGCCTCCACCCGGATCATCCGGACAGAGCCCAGATCATCCGGCTCCCCACCCAAATCATCGGGACCCCGCCTGCGTGCGTGTGTTGGGCTGAGGCCCATGTACCCCTTCGCCCCCCTAGCCTATATAAAGGACTCCTCCTCCTCTCTTCTAGACCTAGCATTGTGATAGCTCAGATTTTGAGATAGAGCCTTGCTCGTCCACCCGGATGTACTCCATCGCGAGGGACCTACATCTCTTCGGAGAAGATCCTTCTTGGATTCAAGACCTCATTTTGGAGAAGAACCTCTTCAAGACCTCCTCACGGAGAAGAACTGGTTACCCTATGTATCGTCCTTTGTTGGATTTGGATCTTGCACCCTCTTGTGTTTTGATGATCTAGCACATGTGTGAATTTTATTCTTGTTGGTTTAGTGTTTTTCCCTCGTTCCCCTCCTAGTTTTCTTCGTGTTCTTCATAGGGATCCGCTCCAAACGTGAAAGATCGGCCTCTAGGGTTCTACCCTACATCATCTTGGTATCATGAGCCACGTTGATCACGTTTTTGGAGCCCCTACCCTTTGTTTTCTAGCTTGATTTTGTTGATTTGGTCCTAAATCCGAAAATCCCCACCAAAAATAGCCCCCCAATTTTTTTGTGATTTTTTGGTTTTGATGATGTATTGTTGATTTTGATCTGTGGATTCGTTCTTTAACTCGTGGATCTTGCCTTTCCCCACCATCTCACCCTTGAAATCCATCCAAAATCCATGGAATTTTCGAATTTCTCCCCGTTTGCGAGTTCATCTCGAGCCATCCCGTGCGCAGTTGACCTGCCTGGATCATCCGGACCCTGACTCGGATCATCCGGCTCCTGGCCCGGATCATCCGGCTTCGTCTGCCGAAACTGCATTTTCTGCAGTTTTTCTCCACCACCACCTATGCCTCCGCACACCGCCCACTTCGACCACCACCTTCACCCGCCAACCCCACGACATACCCCTCCGTACCACCATTCGACTTTGGGTTCGAGAATTTGAGTTGTGGTTTCCCGTGTCCTATTGTGTTTCGGCTATATAGGTACGGCGCGACATCATCATCACCACCGCTCATCTTCGTCGACTACTCATAATTGCTACGGACGGTAACCTCGACGACATCTTTGTCTACGCCTTGCCATTGCATTGATAACCACCTTAGCCTTACTTTTGTGTTGCTTACCCATCGAGACTAGCCTTTGAGTATTGCCGGTAACGTGACTTGTGCACATTACTGATCATACTCTCCATAAGCATACATACCATATCATCGCGGTGCATATCTTGTTATCATCTCTTGTGTCACAAAGTTGTCATCGCATACACAATTGCTACCTTCATTCGTGAAGTTTTGCATGAGAAAAGAGCTCAAAAGTGAAAGAGCCAAACAAGCTTTTAAGCAAAAGAGAAAGATAAGCAAAGAGCTTATAAGAAAGAACCATAGCGTCATACTACATTAAGATTGTCATATCCGATCATCTTGGATCATATCACCGAAATACCATACATATAGCATACTTGGGATAGAAGTCGTTGCATTTTCGCCCAGTAGGTTGTGCACAAGTTCTGTATCCGCCTATTGTGCAATCGTGCTAGTGCCTCTCTAGTATTGTGCAACAAGAGCATTTTCATGGACTCCACATTTTGGCTCATTTTTGGTTTGCACAATCCCACTTATCTATTTGCGTGTGTGTTTCCATGTACCACTACTTGCTTGGTCTACTTGTTGCATTTGTGAATCTTTTTCAACATCTTTGAGTCAAACTAACAATTGCATCAAACTTTGTGCCACCATCCTAACCAAGCTCCACCATAAGCTTTTACTTGTGTAGGTGTGAGAACCGACAAGAATTGGTAACAATTGTGCTATTTCATTGTCCACACTTGATCATTGATCCATCTTCAACATTGGTCAAGGTACATTTGGTATAGTTCTTCTCTTTCTCCCACTCACATTTTGCTTGGAATGATGAATAGGCCAAGTTCTTCTACCAACCCACTCTTCATCGAGCAAGACGATGACATGTCATCATTCGTCACCAAGAACCACCTCTTTGGTGCACAACGAGCGTTGCATCAAGAGCAACAAGCAATGAACGACCGCATCGACAATCTCGCCACCGACTTCCGACTCTCTGAGCAATGTACAAGAGACTACTTCGACAACAAGCTCGACGCTCACAAGCAAGAGAACGATGCAAGAATCGACGAGATCCGTGCCTTGTTGGTGAACCGCCCTCCTTCCACTTCTTCATACTCAAGACGGAGCCGCTCAAGTCGACACTCCGACGACACCTTCTCTTGCTCAAGTACACCAACATCAAACACTCTTCGACGAGCCGCGTGTCAAGACCGTCATGCATCTCACAATCCTCTACACGACACCCATCCACAAGAGCAAGTCGACGACCAAGTACATCATCCTCAACCACACCTTGATCCTTTTGAACAAGCTCAAGAACGACAACGTCAACGTCCCCAAGAGGAAGAACGAATGCGTCAACATCAAGATGAACAAGACGCCGAGGCTCAACGTCGTCAACAACAACATGAAGCCCAAGCTCTTGAGGCGCAACGTGCCCTTCAAGAATCAAGTCGAGCCATTGCCAACCGCAACCGCGATAGGCGCAATCAAGAGGAAGCACTTCGAGAAGAAATCCAGGAGCGGAACTACCAACCAAGAGTGCAATGTCAAGTTCCTCACCCTCCTCCTCAAGCTCGACAAGCTCCTCCACAACCTCAAGTTCAACAAGAGCAAGTTGACTATGGAAATCCTCCACGCCAAGAGCAACATGAGGTTGATCATCCTCCATGTCAAGGACGTCATCATCACCCTCGACAAAAACACAATGAAGAGCAACGCTATGGCAAGCTAAAGTTCACCATGCCCCAATGGAAGCAATGATCCCGAAGAGTACCTATCATGGGCATTGAAGGTCGACAAAATCTTTCGTTTGCACAACTATGAGGAAGATAAGAAGATCGCTATGGCATCCCTTGAGTTCCAAGATTATGTGCTCATATGGTGGGAACAAGTCCTTGAGCACCGAGAAGCAAGAGGTGAACCACCAATCACCACTTCTGATCAAATGAAAGATGTCATGCGAGCACGTTTTGTGCCCACCTACTACAACCGCGATCTCTTCAAGAAGCTCCAACTACTAAAGCAAGGAACAAAGAGTGTTGAACAGTACTACAAGGAAATGGAGATAGCCATGATACGAGCCAATGTCACGGAAGATGATGAGCAAACTATGGCACGCTTCTTGAATGGCCTCAATCATCCAATCAAGAAGATTGCCGACATCCAACCCTACTCCAACCTCATTGAGCTCGTGCATCAAGCTACCAAAGCGGAACGCCAAGTACAAGATGACTTCAAGTACGCCAAGTACTCATCCAAGACCTACGGCTTCTCCAACAACCAAGCTTCAATGACTCAAACAACTTCTACCTTAACCAAGCCATCTACAAGCAACGACGACAAGCCAAGTTACAAGAAAACTTCGACAACCTCAAGTCGTCCTCCTCCTACTACAAGAAACTTCAAGCCGCGCGCTTCACCATCTACTCCAACCGATGAGACCGTCAAGACAAGCTAGTTCAAGTGTTTCACTTGCGGTGGTCGAGGCCACAAGTCCTTCCAATGTACAAACAAGCGCACCATGATCCTCAACGATGATGGAACCTATGAATCCATGAGTGAAGAGGAAATGGAGGCCCTTGAGCAAGTGGCCATGCACCGGCGCGTGAACGAGGATGAAGATGATCAAGTATTTTGTGATGAGGATTCGAGCCCCGCTCTCGTTCTCTCGAAAGTATTGACTCTTCAATATCAACAAGACGAAGACCAAAGATGCCACATCTTTCACACAAAGGCCGGCATCAATGGAAGGTCTGTCAAGGTCATCATCGATGGAGGTAGTTGTCACAACTTGGCAAGTTAAGAACTATGCTCCAAGCTACAATTGGTCAAGATGAAGCACCCGCACCCCTACAAAGTCCAATGGCTAAGCGATTCTGGCACTATAAAGGTTGAACATACGGTCAAGGTTCCCTTCAAAATTGGAGCATATGAAGACACTTTGGAGTGTGATGTCGTCCCGATGTCCGTTTGCCACCTCCTTCTTGGTCGACCATGGCAATTTGACCCCAGCGTCATCCACAACGGGCGTACCAATCACTATAGCTTCAAGATGAAAGGGAAGGAATATGTGCTATGACCTATGTCTCCTAGTCAAGTGATCGCCGACATGCTAGCCAACCATCGTGGAGAAAAGAGTGAGAAAGTGATCCACCCAAAAGAGAGTAAGAGCCACAAGCCAAGACCGAGTGCCTCCACGATGAGCGACAAGACAAACTTTGTCCTATTTTCCACCAAAAGTGTGTGAGAACCCATCGAGTGTTATGCACTTTGTCCTTGTGTGCAAGGATGGGGAACCAAAAACTAACACCTCTCACGATCTACCTTTAGTGTTATCTTCTATTTTGCAGGAATTCCAAGATGTTTTCCCGATGAGCTACCTCCGGGTCTACCTCCACTATGAGGCATTGAGCACCGAATCGACCTCATCCCCGGAGCACCTCTACCTAACAAAGCTCCATACTGTGTCAACCCTCAAGAAACTAAGGAGATCCAACGGCAACTACAACAACTCATCGACAACGGACATGTACGTGAAAGCTTAAACCCTTGTGTCGTTCCGGTTATACTTGTGCGCAAGCAAGACGGTAGTTTTTGCATGTGCTCGGATTGTAGACCTATCAATGCTATTAACGTTTGTTATAGGCATCCCATTCCTCGCTTAGATGATATGCTTGATGAACTTAGCGGTGCCACCATTTTCTCAGAAATCGATCTTAAAAGTGGCTATTATCAAATCCACATACAAGAAGGTGATGGATGGAAAACCGCTTTCAAAACAAAATTTGGTTTGTACGAGTAGTTGGTTATGCCTATGGGTTTACCGGAAGCTCCTGGTACTTTCATGCGTCTTATGCATTTTGTGCTTCATCCTTACATTGGAGTGTTTGTTGTGGTCTACTTCGATGACATTCTTGTTTTTAGCAAATCCATGAAAGAGCATCTAAAGCATATTAGGGCTGTTTTGCAAACTCTTCGCAAGGAACGTCTTTATGCCAACATGAAAACGTGCACATTTGGTGTTGACAAGCTTGTTTTCTTGGGTTTCGTTGTCTCTTCCAAGGGTGTCCATGTTGATGAATCTAAAATTGAAGCAATTAAAACTTGGCCCCAACCCACCAATTTGCCACAAGTGCATAGCTTTCTTGGCCTTGCGGGTTTCTATCGTCGCTTTGTCAAAGACTTTAGCACCGTCGCCGCACCTTTGCATGCTTTGAGTAAGAAAAATGCTCCTTTTGTTTGGGGACCTTTGCAATCCACCGCTTTTGATGAGCTCAAATCTTTGCTTACTCATGCTCTTATTCTTGCTTTACCCAACTTTGACAAAACTTTTGAGGTTCATTGCGATGCAAGTGGTACCGAAACTGGCGGAGTTTTGATGCAAAAAAACGAGCCATTGCATATTTTAGTGAGAAACTCTCCGGTGCTCAACTTAACTATCCCATCTATGACAAAGAATTGTATGCTTTAGTACGTGTGCTACATGTTTGGGAACATTATGATAGAGGCTAAGGTGTCCCGTCTTTCGATGAGATGGTGGCTATCGTTTTGGAGGAAGTCGACTTTGACGATCCGACTATGAATGTGCGAGGACGTCGCACCTTAGCAATCACTAAACCAACTCCGAGAGGTTATTGACCACGCCGGAGCAAGATGAACCTGACCATGAAGGTCTGTTTCCTGCAGGAAAATGAAGAACAAGCAAGAAACTAAGATTGCATTTTGGATTTTGTGAATATAAGAGGAAAGCTTTATTGATCAAGGTGGGGTTCTGTAACGACTTTGTCTGGTCGTTGAACACAAATGAAGTACGCAAAGTTGCAGCTATGGCGAACTTTAATCTGAACAAAACCCAAATTCTAAACGGTGCCCTAAGGGCTGTATATATGGAGGAAGAGGGGGGGGGGGATTTCGTGGCCCTTGGTGGAGGTGTCCGAAATCAACCCTATCTCTTGTTTCCTCACACATACGGACTCTAAAGATAGCCTATACTTATGTATTTCGAAATTACATGGGTCTGGCCCAATAATAAGGTGATGCAGCACCTAGAATAGCCTCGGGATGAAATTTATGAAGTGGCATCTTGTATATTTCGTCCAACGCTTCATGCACCCATTATGGTGGCTTCAAAGTCATGAAATCATCACTTGTAACTCCGTTCTTGTTCCCCTTGCGCATGCCATCATCTCCATGCTTATTCTTGCTCCAATGTTCATCCTTCTCCAAGCTAGGCCCTTCATTTGTAAGCAAAACAAATGTATCCAATTTAGGCAACATCATATTCTCATGAACATTAGAATCATTACCAAGAAACGGAAGTACCTGATAATTTAATTGGCGTGCTCGAGCCCTAGTAATTGGTCTAGTATATGTAGCAATAGGGGCTCTGGGTGTAACAATGGTATTGATGTCCTCATCGTCCTCCCTTCTTGAAATGAAGTCGTCCTAGACGGAAGCTCATCTTCCTCACCCAAATAAGGCTTCAAATCTGCAATGTTAAAAGTGGGACTAACCCCAAAATCTGCAGGCGGCTCAAGTTTATATGCATTATCATTTATTTTGTCCAACACCTTAAAAGGACCATCAGCACGAGGCATTAGCTTTGATTTGCGCAAATCAGGAAATCTATCCTTACGCAAATGTAACCAAACAAGATCTCCAGGTGCAAACACAACATGTTTTCTACCCTTATCTCCAGCAAGTTTATATTTAGCATTCATACGCTCAATGTTTTCCTTAGTTAACTCATGCATTTTTAAAATCAATTCAGCATGTTGTTTAGCATCAAAATAACCTTCTCCGAAGATGGAAGAGGCAACAAATCAATAGGTGCACGAGGTAGGAAACCATACACAATTTCAAAAGGGCACACCTTAGTAGCAGAATGCAATGAACGATTATAAGCACATTCAATATGAGGCAAGCATTCTTCCCACATTTTCTTATTATTCTTCAAAACAGCCCTAAGCATAGTAGACAATGTTCTATTGACTACATCAGTTTGTCCATCAGTTTGGGGGTGACAAGTAGTACTAAAAAGCAGTTTAGTCCCCAACTTAGCACATCTCCAAAAGTGGCTAAGAAATTTGGTATCACGATCTGAAACAATAGTATTTGGCACACCATGCAAGCGAATAATTTCACGAAAGAACAAATCAACAACATTAACAGCATCATCGCTTTTAAGACATGGTATAAAGTGTGCCATTTTCAAGAATCTATCCACGACAACAAATATGCTATCCCTCCCCTTCTTCGTTCGAGGTAAACCTAAAACAAAGTCCATAGATATATCCTCCCAAGGAACACTTGGTACAGGCAAAGGCATATATAAACCATGAGGATTGAGTCGTGACTTAGCTTTTTGACATGTAGTGCAGCGAGCAATAAAACGCTCAACATCGCGTCTCATCATTGACCAAAAGAAATGTGTAGCAAGTACGTCCTCCGTCTTCTTCACGCCAAAGTGTCCCATTAATCCTCCTCAATGTGCCTCCTGCACATAGTGATCTTTGATGGTCTCCAAACCAAATATTTTGAAGTCAAGTTGTGAAAGCATAGTATAGCGACGAGACAATGCATCAGCAATAACATGTTCTTTTCCCTTCTTGTGTTTAATGACATAAGGGAAAGTCTCAATGAATTCAACCCGAGAAAACTCCTCACTTGTGTGACCGTTTTGGGCTGCGGCCAACTCTCAATAGCTTCAATCTTGGCTTTATCAACTTCAATTCCCTGTGGAGTAACAACATAGCCAAGAAAAGATACTCGGTCAGTGCAAAAGGTGCACTTCCCAAGGTTACCAAACAAACGTTCATCACGTAGAGAAATAAAAACAGCACATAAATGTTCCAAATGTTCTTCCAAAGATCTGCTATAAATCAATATGTCATCAAAGTAAACTACCACAAATCGTCCAATGAAAGCACGTAAAACTTCGTTCATTAATCTCATGAAAGTACTAGGTGCATTAGTCAACTCAAAAGGCATGACTAACCAATCATATAATCCAAACTTAGTTTTAAATGTTGTTTTCCATTCATCTCCCAATTTCATACTAATTTGATGGTATCCACTACACAAATCAACTTTGGAGAATATTGTAGAGCCACTCAATTCATCAAGCATATCATCTAGCCTAGGAATAGGATGACGATAACGAATAGTAATATTATTAATGCCTCTACAATCAACACACATACGCGATGTACCATCCTTTGTCGGCACTAGAATAATAGGAACAGCACAAGGACTAAGGGATTCACGTATATAACCTTTGTCGAGAAGCTCTTGTACTTGATGCATAATCTCCTCCGTCTCCTCTGGATTGGTACGGTATGGCGCACGGTTTGGCAGTGAAGCACCGGGAATTAAGTCAATCTGATACTCAATCCCTCGAATAGGCAGTAATCCCGGTGGCACGTCTTGTGGAAAGACGTCCGCGAACTCCTGCAAAATGTTAGTGACAGTAGGAGGCAAATAGGAAGGCATGTCCTCAAATGAAAATAATGCCTGTGTACACACAAAAGCATAGCAAACAGATTTGTTGAAATCTAACTCATCAATATCAGATTTAGTGGCAAGTAAACATGCACTTTTCAATTTAATTTTAGAAGCAACACTAGATGGTTTACTATTAGGATTCATTTGTTGCTCAAATTCTTTTGCCACAATCTGATTTTCACTCTTATTTTTCTCCTGTTTTGCTTTTGTAGCTCTATTAATATCATCTTTCAAAATGGAATCGGGATTCATAGGAAGCAAAGTAATATTTTTATCCTTTTGAACAAGAGTATACTGATTGTTTCTACCATGGTGTACAGAATTTTTATCAAATTGCCGTGGTCGACCAAGTAATAAGGAACATGCTTGCATAGGTAACACATCACAATCAACATAATCAGCATATGTAGAGATATTAAAATGCACATGAACAGTACGTGTTACCTTAACCTTGCCACTGTTGTTGAACCATTGGATGTAGTAAGGATGTGGATGTGGTTTTGTGGTTGGAGATAACTTCTCCACCATCTCCATGCTAGCCAAGTTGTTGCAGCTCCCTCCATCTATGATGACGTGCACAGAACGTTCCTTCACAACTCCCTTTGTATGGAACAAATTGTGCCTCTGATTTTGCTTAGCTTGTGTGACCTGCACACTCAAAACACATTGAGCAACTAAACATTCATACCTGTCAGCGTCTTCAGGAGCCATGTATTGCGTCTCATGATCAGAATCAGCTCCACTGTCTTCTTCACTTGTAATAAGCACCAAAGTCTCCTCATCATAGTCACTAGCGGACTCATACCCACCATCCTCAGTAGCAATCATCACACGCTGAGATTTGCATTCTCTCGCATAATGACCTCTTCCCTTACAATGACGACAAATAATATCAATTGTGTGCCCTGTTGATGCCATGGAAGAAGAAGAGCTCTGTCCAGGCCCGGCAGGTGCGCTCTTGGCAGATAGTGGTGGTTGTGCCTGCTGTCTTGTATCACAGCTGTAGGTGGCACCTGATGGAGGTGCTGGTGTAGTGGAAGTAGAAGATGCACACAGTGTCCATGATGAAGGTCGACATGTAGAAAAGTTAGTTTGCGCCAATGCCTGTCGATCCTGCACTTCACGTGCAGCTTTACAAGCAAGATGGAATAAACGAGTGATATTAGTATACTCCTTATACTCTAGAATGGTCTGAATCTCTCTATTTAATCCACCCATAAAACGTGCAAGATTAGCTTCATTCTCCTCGACAATACCACATCTAATCATGCCAGTTTGTAATTCCTGATAGTATTCTTCTACAGAATTTTTCCCTTCTCTTGAACGCTTCAATTTTTGATGCAATTCATGTTGATAATATGGTGGAACCCAATGAGTACGCATATCAGTTTTCAAAGCAGCCCAAGTAGCTAGAATAGGATATAATGTACAATGTTCAGACCACCAAACACATGCAAAGCTAGTGAAAGCACAAACAGCAGCAGGAACACGTCTCTCCTAAGGATATTGTAAACATGTAAATCGTTGTTCAGTTTCTAACTCCCAAGTAAGATATATATCAGGAACGTATCTACCCTCAAATGGTTAAATATTGAATTTCAGTTTAGTAAGATGGTCATGATCTCGTACCTGAGGGAGAGCCCTACCATTGTGATTATTTGCATGTGGACGACCTGGTGGTTGTGGTGCTGGTGGTTGCACATAGTTATGATTTTGATCAACCTCATTGTCGTAATCTCCCGCATAATCATCCTCCGCATCAGCAGCAGTAGCCACAGAAGTATCAACAGCAGCACCAACAGTTTGGCCAGGCTGAAGAAGGACACGGCTCGCTTGGTGGAGGGCTGTTTCGCGACGTGGAGGTAGTTGTTGTTGTTGTTGCAGAGGTGCAGTAGGTGCAGCCGGTGGAAGACGCGCAAGCAGTTCAACTAATCTGTTATCGAACTTTGTTTTGAACGTCTTCTCAAGGCCAGTGATTTTCTCCATGGCCTCTTCAAAAAATTTCAGCACATCTTGCACTTGTTCAGTCATCATTTGCTGAAACTTATCATGAAGCTCCTTGTTCGTTAAGTTCTCCCAGTCAATACGTCGGCTTGTGATCCTGGCATGGTTAGCAGCAATAGAAACACACAAGAATATGATCCTACAGACTACTAACAAGTGGTGGTGGTGGGTGTCACAATTCCGTCAAGCAAAACTCAAATTCTTACGGTTCTTACCCAAAGAAGAAAGGTGATCGGCAACCGTTGTAGTCAAAACTCTCAAAGCTTGGATAGAGCGATTACCAGGGAGAGTCAAACGCATGACGTTGATGTATGTGGAGCTGGGAAGGCTTATAATATGGTAGCAAAAGGGTCAGCAATAATTGAAAGTGCAACTAATCCCCGGGTGGTTTTGGTAATTAATAACAACATATATATCATTGAACTAATAGTTTCTTGAGAACATTTGAAAGTTCGATGATATGGGTATGGCAATGATGAAGAAGTGGACCCTCAAAATGCTAAGGAAAACATTGGCAAAAGCTCAAGACTCCATTTTTGGTTTAGTGATCCAAGATCACATTGAGTCTATAGGAAAGCCAATACTATTAAAGGGGATGAGGTTATGATAATGATCTGGTTGCTCAAAGTGCTTAGTGATATATCTCCCAAACTATCAGCAATCTTTCATTCCAACATATACTCATAAGTAATCTCGGTCCCACCGATTCCATAAACTCAGTCACACCGAGATGAACCACCTCACCACAAAGCCAAACCCTAGTAATTTCGGTTTTCCGATTCCAAACTCGGTCTCACGAAACTAGTGTTGCCAACCTTCAGAACCTTCATCATCATATCGGTGTCACCGAGATGATAAAGTCGGTCCCACCGAGAATGGCAAACCCTAGTATTTGGAAGAATCGGACTCACCGAGATTGTATTTTCGGTCCCACCAAAAATCCCAACGTTCACAAGATTTGAACTTTCGGTCTCACCGAGTTGTCAACTTCGGTCTGACCGAGATTGGTCAAATGTGTGTAATGGTTGGATTTTGTGTGGAGGCTATAAATACCCTCCACCCCTCTTCATTCGTGGAGAGAGCCATCAGAAAGAACTACCACTCGTACCTTACATTTCTGAGAAGAAAACTACCTACCCTTGTGTTGAGATCAAGTTGCTCCACTCCCACCATATGAAACTTGATTTCTAGCCTTCCCAAGTTGCTTTCCACTCAATCCTTTCTTCCACCACAGCCAAATCGGTGAGGAGAGTTGAGTGTTGGGGAGATTATCATTTGAAGCACAAGAGCAAGGAGTTCATCATCACCAACACCATCTATTACCTTTTGGAGGGTGGTGCCTCCTAGATTGGTTAGGTGTCGCTTGGGAGCCTCCGTCAAGATGTGGAGTTGAACCAAGAAGTTTGTAAGGGCAAGGAGATCGCCTACTTCGTGAAGATCTACCCCGAGTAAGGCTAGTCCTCCGTGGGCGTATGCCATGATGGCATAGACAAGGTTGCTTCTTCGTGGACCCTTCGTGGGTGGAGCCCTCCGTGGACTCTCGCAGCCGTTACCCTCCGTGGGTTGAAGTCTCCATCAACGTGGATTGACGATAGCACCACCTATCGGAACCACGAGAAAAATCTCCGTGTCTCCAAATTGCGTTTGCTCTTCTCCACCTCTATTTACTACATGTGCAATTTACTTTCCGCTGCCATAACTCTAGAATTGCATGTGTCGGGTGATACTTGACTTGATCATCATTGTGAACTTGCCAAAAAACTTGTCTTAATCAAAAGGCTAAACTTTTAAATTGTCAAGTAGTCTAATCACCCCCCCTCTAGACATACTTTCGATCCTACAAGTGGTATCAGAGCTTTGGTCTCCATTGGATTGGTTTCCATTGCATTGGACTCCATAAGCTTGGTTTCACAACCTAGGAGAGTATGGCGTCTAGTGAGGGTAATTTTCGTAGAGGTCCTTACTTTGATGGTTCAAACTTTGCTAGTTGGAAGCATAAAATGAAAATGCATATTCTTGGACATAACCCTGCCGCATGGGGCATTATTTGTGTTGGCTTGCAAGGTGAGTTCTTGAGGAAGGAAAAGTTCGGATCGTGAAGCTACAAATGATGAATTGCGGATGTTGCAAAACAATGCTCAAGCTTGCGACATTCTCTTCAATGCTTTGTGTCCCGAGGAGTTCAACAAAATCAGCCGTCTTGAGAATGCAAAAGAGATTTGGGATACTTTGGTCGAAATGCACGAAGGTACCGAGTCCGTGAAGGAATCAAAGCTAGATGTTCTTCAAGGTCAACTTGACAAGTTCAAGATGAAGGAAGGTGAAGGAGTCGCTGAAATGTACTCTAGGCTTGCTCTCATCACAAATGAGATTGCCGGCTTAGGAAGCGAAGAAATGACCGACCGATTCATCATCAAGAAGATTCTCAGAGCTTTGGATGGAAAGTATGACACCGTGTGCACTTTGATCCAAATGATGCCAAACTACAAGAATCTCAAGCCTACCGAAGTCATTGGAAGAATTGTTGCTCATGAGATGACACTTAAAGATAAGGAAGAGCTTCACAACAAGTCAAGTGGTGCTTACAAAGCTACATGTGAAGCTCCCACAACCTCAAGTGACAAGCTAGTTTCCAATGAAGAGATAAGCCTAATGGTGAAGAACTTCAACAAATTCTACAAGAGTAGAAGCAAGGAAAGAAGCTCAAAGTCTAGATCATATGATGAAAAGAGATCTTCAAGTCGTGATCGAAACTGCTACAATTGTGGAAGACCCGGACACTACTCAAATGAGTGTTCGACTCCCCACAAGAGAAGAGAAGAATCTCCAAGAAGAAGAAGCTCAAGAGAAGAGTCGCCTCGGAAAGAGAGAAGGAGTAGAGATGATCGTTATGAACGAAGATCCTCTCGGAGAAGCAAGGATTCGGAGAGGAAAGACAAGTCATCAAGGAGCTACACAAGAAGAAAACATCAAGCTCACGTAGGTGAATGGGTCTCCGGCTCCGACTCCGACAATCACTCCGAAAGAAGCTATCACTCCAACTCCGAATCTGATCAAGATGAAGGTGTTGCCGGTCTTGCTCTCGTATCCTCCAACTTCAACTCCTATGACATATTTGATTCACCAAATGAGGGAATTGGAAGATGCTTCATGGCTAAAGGCCCCAAGGTATCACATCCTGAATTCATTGACTTTGATAGTGATGAGGATGACTTGCTTGGTGAAGATGAGCTTTTACATGATAAATCTAGTGAGCCTAGTAATGATGAACATGCTAGTAGTCTTTATAGTCGAGAAGAGTCGAATGACAATGCTATGAAGGAGATTGAGCGTCTAACTAAAGAACTAAACACTCTTAAGTTAGCTCATGAAACAACTCAAGAAGATCATAGAGAGCTCCTAAGATCTCATGAGAAGCTACGCTTCGAGAAGCTCAATCTAGAGCAAGAGCATGAGTTCCTAAAAGCAATCAATGACGATCTTCGAAAGAAGAGTTCTTCATATCTTGCCAAACGACTTCTCTTGTCTAATTTCTTGCCACCCATTAAAACTAAGCATGACAAGCATAAGAAAAATTCTTCATCTAGTAGTAACAATAACCATGCTAAATCCAATGTTGTTACTTCTATTAGTTCTCTTGATTCCACTAACAATGTTTCAAGCCAAGTTACACTTGAGCAAGAAAATAGTTTATTGAAAGGGATTATAGAGAAAGGTGTCTACAAGAGCCTTGCCGGAAGCAAGAACTTTGAGGAAATTGTTCGCAAGCAAGGAAGGCATCGGAAGATTCAAGGAATTGGTTTTGAGCGAAAGTTCAACGCCGAGGGTGTTGAATGGGAAGAAGGTCAATATCCCACTCCAAAGTTTGTTTCTCAAAAGGAGAAGTATGATCCTACTTCTTCCAATGTGGAACAAGCTCAAGATGATCTTCTACCACAAGACCACAAGCTAAAAGGCAAGGACAAGCTTCAAGAGGAGATTGATGCATTCATTGAAGCACCTAAGGCCATGGTCAAGTGGGTTCCCAAGGAAACGTCAAGTTCTACTTCGTCAAGCTCAACTACAACCCCAAGGATTCCCATCAAGATGATGTGGATCCCGAAGAAGAAGAACTAGAGAGTTCTTGAGGGTGACTCCGCCAACGTACTTCACTCACGTTCATTCTGGCAAGAACTTGTGCAATCAACTTCCACATCTTGCACTAGTTCATGGAGTCACAAACCCTCTTGTTGGTAAGTCAAGGGACAAGGTAATCATTGCTTGCATGGACATCATCTATTGTATACTTCAATCTATGTCCATGGATATCTTTGTTTGTTCCTTGTGGGACTAACCCATGTAGGTATTGAAAGTGCCCAAATCCAAAGGATTGCTCCCAACTCTTGATGATCTTCATCAACATTGAGCATCCACATCTTCAACATCTACATGAAGTCTTCTACGACAACCCAAGGTTAGTTTGACCCTTTAAAAGGGGTTCTCACATCAAGGGGGAGCTTTGCTCTAAAGAAATGAGCTAAAGCATCTTCAAATGATGTGAACACATTAATGCTTTATTTAAAAGTGGTAACCCCACTTGTGCTTAAACGATGAGTATGACCTATGATCAAATGTTCTCATTTGACTCCTAAGTCAATATACTCATATATAGATGACCTAGTCATCGACAAATTGTGTGCTAGCAGCTAGTGTTTTGTTTGTGCATGTTTGACACATATTTCATTTGCTATCTTATTGTGTGAGCATGTTGGATGCATGATTTTATCCATTCGAGGACATCCATTTGTTGCTATGGTCTTTTGGATTTTTTCTTTTTGACCAAATGGATGGACAAGAATGCCTAAGTTCCTCCCCTAGCTATCTATGCTCTCTTGTCTCAAACTCTATTCATGCTTATATCACAAACTTTGAACAAGTTTTTTTCGGACACACCGAGTGAGGAGCACTCGGAGCCACCGATCCGTCAAAAGCTTAAATTCCAAAACATTCTAAGTATTTTCGGTCAGACCAACCCACTCAAATCGGACAGACCAAAATCACTTGGATTGATCTAGGTTTTCACCTCGGTGAAACCGAAGTTACAAATTCGGCGTGATCAAGTGAGTAATCGCTTGCGATTAACCATCTCGGTGCCACCGAAGTTTTACAACTCGGTCCCACCGACACCGAAGGGTATATATACCGAGGGCAGCGCGTTGATTCTTTCTTCAAAACGCCTCGCCCCAAACCCTTTCTTTGCCGCCACCGTGGTCTCCGGATCGTCTCCGTCTGCCGCCAGGCGCCCTCGCTGGGTCTCCGTCGCCGTCAACGGTCAATCTCTCCGTGCCGTTGCCGCCGTAGAGAAACTCCACCAAGTTAGGGTGAGTTTTGATCCCTATCGTGTTTCAACCTCCGATTCAATACACGATTGGTTTGCCCAGCTTCTTGCCACGTTTGAGATCTTCCTATCCAGCAGATTAGTTCTTAGAACGAAATTCGAGTAAAAATTTTAGGGTTAGGTTTCCGCCGAACACATCTCGGTGAGACCGATTCTACATTCTCGGACTGACCGAATTGGCCTCTGGCCATTGCACTGCACTTTTCGGTCCAACCGAGTTGTGCAAATCGGTACGACCGAAATGAGGATTTAGTGAAACCCTAGTGCTCTCGGCAAGACCAAAACCCATTTCGGTCCAACCGAAAGTGGTGTGAATGGTTCTGTTTAGACACTTCGGATTAACCGAATTTTAGACTCGGTCTGACCGAAATGCATTCTGTGAAAACCTAAAACTGAAATTTGAACTTATTCTTTTTGCAAAATCTTCTGCAGTTTGTGATAACTCTTCTATTCTGCCTATACCTTATCTATTCACAGGTTGTCAGCCATGTCAGATGCAAGTGACAGCCAGAACAGGTCTGAATCACCAATTGAGATTCCAGAGGCAGGCACTAGTCCTGAGGCCAGCAGCTTTTCTGATGATGGTGAGAGGAGCACACCAAGTGGTTTGCCTCCTGCTGCCACCAGGGCCAGGAAGAAGAGGAATTCAGATGAAGAGGATTCTGATTTCATAGCTGAGGAAGAGATCACATCTAAGCCTAAGAGGAAAGTGGTTGCCAAAGAACATCAAGGGCAACAAACCAAGAAAGGCACCAGCAAAGTGAAGAAGTCCACTGTTGCCAAGAAGTTGAGCATGGAAGAAGAAACCTCGAGCAAGGTAAAGAAAACTTCCAAGAGGAAGAGGATTGTGCATGATGAAGCAGCTGATGATGATTCTGATGAGGAAGCACCCCAGCCTCCTCAGAAGCCTAAGTTGATGGGAGATGCCATCGTAGGCAGGAGCACCTACAAAGTCTAAGCCTTCGCTCCAAAGAAAGGCAGCTCAAGCCAAGCTTCTTTGCCAAGCCAAAGAAGACCGAGAAACATTCCTGCTTCAGAAAAGAAGAAAGACAATGTGCCACCAATGAGTCGATGATGAGGCACTGTGTTCTTTGAAACTCCGTCGAGATTGCCATGTCCACAATGATGCTCATCCTCGAGCTGAAAACATGAAGGAAAGAAAGGACAAAGGTCTCGTGCTATGGAGACAAGCTGATCCATATGCCATAAGGAGAAGGACTGCTGTTGACCCAAGGTTCCACACCGAGAGCAAAGAAGATTTCTATGAGATCTGTGCTTATGGACAAGAAGCCCATTGTTCTTGACACTAGATATGTTGATCGGGCATATATTGACAAAGAAGAGCACAGAGACTACTTTCCACATGTGCATGAGAGCTTCACCGCATGTGGTGTTGCTGAGTTCGTTGGTCGAAACCGACTTTGGAATGATGAGATGATCATGCAATTCTATGCCACACTCATTTCTATCCAGATGGCAGAATTGTATGGATGACTGAAGGTCAGAGATTCTCTTCAACTGTTGAAGAATGGGCTGCACTGCTGAATGCTCCAGTGTCAAGACAAGATGATGTTGATGTCTATGGAATTCCCAAGAAAAATCATGAGTCTATGAAGAACATGTACAATGAGGTACCAAACTAAGGATGTAGAGTTCGGAAGCTCGGCTCGAGTGTATCATCTCCAGGCAGGTCTCCCTACCACGAACACAATTCTGAGGCATACCTTGATGCCCAAGTCTGGAGATCATCGCATGATACGAGGCTATTCTATCAACATGCTGCATATACTAGATTAGAAGGCACCTTTCAAGGTGATGGACCTGATAGTTGAGACTATCAAGAGGACTGCAGCAGACCAGAAGAGGTCATGTGGTTTTGCCCCGCATATTCAGATGCTTATCAATGCCAAGTTTGGCACGGGCACCTACTTGTTGGATAGACCCCACTTGCCACTGCAGCCTGAGCATGAGGATAATGAAGTTGTGATGACTGAGGATGATCCCACGTCTGTTGAAGGTCAAGCTAAGTCTGAAGCTGCCAAACAAGCTAAAGCTGAGAAGGAAGCAGCAGCAGCAGCCTAAACCCAAGAGTGTTGGAGAACAGCTCCTTGAAGCTACCTGAGGATTGAACTACGCCTGCCAAGATAGTGCGTCTCGGGAGAGTCTTGAGAGGATAGTTGAAGACAAGTTCCATGCTCTAGATGTCAAGCTGACTGAAGTGCAAGTCACCGTCAACAAGCTTGAGGCAGATATCGAGGAAGCCAAGAAGGAGAAGGAAGAGCTCATGAAGGAGATGCAGGATGACCTTGTCCAGGATGACTATGAACAGCCTGCTCCGGTTCCCACAAGACCCAGATCAGCTGCTATTCCAAAGGATGACACTGGGCTCTGATCAAGCACCTCCCACAGCTCCATCGGTTCCAGCTCGGCTCCAAAGTCCACTCCTCCACTCTCAGACTTCACCAAGCCTTTGCAGATGCAGCTATCTCAACTCCATCAACCTGCATAGAGCCGCCAGCAGAGTCCCTAGTGACGTTTAGCTCTATACCTTCGAACTTTTGGTAACTTGTTGCCAAAGGGGAGAAATTGTATAGATCATAGGACTTCGAGAGAGAGTGCTCGCTTTTGCTCTTTCGTTTGCGGTTTCTTTGAGATACTTTTGAGTTTTCCGAGACATTCATGTGTTTGATACTACGCTTGCTCTACTTTGATGAGTGCTTGATCATACTATGCCTTAATGTGTGCTTAATGCTTATCATATGCTATTCATATCTTGTATGATCATTTACTCATGTCTTGGTGATTGGGTGCATGTTATTCATTCTTATCATTTCGTGCGCTCCACCAAGATGTATGTGACATGGAAGAGTGACCCATGATCCTAATCGATTGTGCATTTGCATTCAAACGCAAATCTTAAATAATGCACAAATTTAGGGGGAGCTCTTGCTTATCACATACTTCTCAAAGCGACGATATTATTCATTGATTATATCATTTGTCGAAGCTTTGATCTATATGTTGTCATCAATTACCAAAAAGGGGGAGATTGAAAGTGCAACTAATCCCCGGGTGGTTTTGGTAATTAATAACAACATATATATCATTGAACTAATAGTTTCTTGAGAACATTTTAGAAAGTTCAGTGATATGGGTATGGCAATGACTGAAGAAGTGGACCCCTCAAAATTCTAAGGAAAACATTGGCAAAAGCTCAAGGCTCCATTTTTGGTTTAGTGATCCAAGATCACATTGAGTCTATAGGAAAGCCAATACTATTAAAAGGGGATGAGGTTATGATAATGATCTGGTTGCTCAAAGTGCTTAGTGATCTATCTCCGAAACTATCAGCAATCTTTCATTCCAACATATACTCATAAGTAATCTCGGTCCCACCGATTCCATAAACTCAGTCACACCGAGATGAACCACCTCAGCCACAAAGCCAAACCCTAGTAATTTCGGTTTTTCCGATTCCAAACTCGGTCTCACGAAACTAGTGTTGCCAACCTTCAGAACCTTCACATCATATCGGTGTCACCGAGATGATAAAGTCGGTCCCACCGAGAATGGCAAACCCTAGTCTTTGGAAGAATCGGACTCACCGAGATTGTATTTTCGGTCCCAAAATCCCAACGCTCACAAGATTTGAACTTTCGGTCTCACCGAGTTGTCAACTTCGGTCCGACCGAGATTGGTCAAATGTGTGTAACGGTTGGATTTTGTGTGGAGGCTATAAATACCCTCCACCCCTCTTCATTCGTGGAGAGAGCCATCGAAAGAACTACCACTCCTACCTTACATTTCGAGAAGAAAACTACCTACCCTTGTGTTGAGATCAAGTTGCTCCACTCCCACCATATGAAACTTGATTTCTAGCCTTCCCAAGTTGCTTTCCACTCAATCCTTTCTTCCACCACAGCCAAATCAAGAGGAGAGTTGAGTGTTGGGGAGATTATCATTTGAAGCACAAGAGCAAGGAGTTCATCATCACCAACACCATCTATTACCTTTTGGAGGGTGGTGCCTCCTAGATTGGTTAGGTGTCGCTTGGGAGCCTCCGTCAAGATGTGGAGTTGAACCAAGAAGTTTGTAAGGGCAAGGAGATCGCCTACTTCGTGAAGATCTACCCCGAGTAAGGCTAGTCCTCCGTGGGCGTATGCCATGATGGCATAGACAAGGTTGCTTCTTCGTGGACCCTTCGTGGGTGGAGCCCTCCGTGGACTCTCGCAGCCGTTACCCTCCGTGGGTTGAAGTCTCCATCAACGTGGATTGACGATAGCACCACCTATCGGAACCACGAGAAAAATCTCCGTGTCTCAAAATTGCGTTTGCTCTTCTCCACCTCTATTTACTACATGTGCAATTTACTTTCCGCTGCGATAACTCTAGAATTGCATGTGTAGGGTGATACTTGACTTGATCATCATTGTGAATTTGCCAAAAAACTTGTCTTAATCAAAAGGCTAAACTTTTAAATTGTCAAGTAGTCTAATCACCCCCCCTCTAGACATACTTTCGATCCTACAATAATCAATTCAGATATGCAAAGTTGAATACGCTCAATGACAGTACTGTGCTGGTACTAGGCTAAACCGTGCTAGAGACGCGAGCCTAGAACACTAACAAAATCACGACGCTGCACGTAAACAAGGGAACTCTGGAATTTTTCTCGCTTTTTTTTGCGCTTCTCTTTTTTTTTGCGAAAAATCACTATAATGGCGAGTGTCTCAAAACTCTTCCCAGGTCCAATTGACAGGATAGGCACAAATTTTTTTTGACTTTTTTTACGGAAATCAAGGCAGCGACGACGAAAAAGTACGACAAAAAATCACTATGGTGGCACGTGGCTCAAAAGACTCCGAAAAACTAAAAATAGGATAGGGAAAAATATTTTTGCCTGCAAAAGTTTTGGCCTAAAAACTGCCCAGGGGTCTCCAAGCAAGGAAACACGAATCGAAAATTAGGCAGATCTCGAAAACAGATCTAATATGAAAGTAACTCGGACTGGTGGTGGATATATGGTGGTGGCATATGGTAGCGGTGGTGGCATATGGTAGCGGTGGTGGTATATGGATACGGATCGGTGGTGGTATATGGATACATATTGGTGGTGGTATATGGATATGGATTCAGAGCGGTGATGGTAGATGGAAGGAGCGATGACAATGGTGCGGCGGCGGCGTGACAACTTGTGAACAGAACTCGAAACTCTAAGGGAAACTAGACGCTAAGACCAGCAACTTGACACGACGATGCAACCGCAAATTCAACAAAGCAAATACAAAAGAGATTATGCAAAGGCTCAGATTGGTTCGGATAGGATGAACTAACCGTAAAAAAAATTTGGCTTTTTAGTGGACTATAGGTATGAAGAAAAGACTCGATCTAAACTACAAAAAACTGTAAAATCTCACCGAGCAACCTGAAAATCTGATACCACTTGATAGAGGATAAGGTGTCCCATCTTTCGATGAGATGGTGGCTATCGTTTTGGAGGATGTCGACTTTGACGATCCGACTATGAACGTGCGAGGACGTCGCGCCTTAGCAATCACTAAACCAACTCCAAGAGGTTATTAACCACGCCGGAGCACGATCAACCTGACCACGAAGGTCTGTTTCCTGTAGGCAAACGAAGAACAAGCAAGAAACTAAGATTGCAATCTGGATATTGCGAATATAAGAGGAAAGCTTTATTGATCAAGGTGGGGTTCTGTAACGCCTTTGTCTAGTCGTTGAACACAAACAAAGACCCGAAGTTGCGGCTATGGCGAACTTTAATCTTAACAAAACCCAAAGTCTAAACGGTGCCCTAAGGGCTGTATATATGGAGGAAGAGGGGGGGGGGATTTCGTGGCCCTTGGTGGAGGGGTCCGAAATCAACCCTATCTCTTGTTTCCCCACACATACAGACTCTAAAGATAACCTATACTTATGTATTTCGAAATTACATGGGCCTGGCCGAATAATAAGGTGACGCAGCACCTAGAATAGCCTCGGGACGAAATTTATGAAGTGGCATCTTGTATATTTCGTCCAACGCTTCATGCACCCATTATGGTGGCTTCAAAGTCCTGAAATCATCACTTGTAACTCCGTTCTTGTTCCCCTTGCGCATGCCATCATCTCCATGCTTGTTCTTGCTCCAATGTTCATCCTTCTCCAAGCTATGCCCGTCATTTGTAAGCAAAACAAATGTTTCCAATTTAGGCAGCTTCATATTCTCATGAACATTAGAATCATTATCAAGAAACAAAAGTACCTGATAATTTAATTGGCGTGCGCGAGCTCTAGTAATTGGTCCAGTATATGTAGCAGTAGGGGCTGTGGGTGTAACAATGGTATTGATGTCCTCATCACATTCAATATGAGGCAAGCATTCTTCCCATATTTTCTTATTATTCTTCAAAACAGCCCTAAGCATAGTAGACAATGTTCTATTGACTACTTCAGTTTGTCCATCAGTTTGGGGGTGACAAATAGTACTAAAAAGCAGTTTAGTCCCCAACTTAGCCCATAAACATCTCCAAAAGTGGCTAAGAAATTTGGTATCACGATCTGAAACAATAGTATTTGGCACACCATGCAAGCGAATAATTTCACGAAAGAACAAATCAGCAACATTAACAGCATCATCGCTTTTAAGACATGGTATAAAGTGTGCCATTTTCGAGAATCTATCCATGACAACAAATATGCTATCCCTCCCCTTCTTTGTTCGAGGTAAACCTAAAACAAAGTCCATAGATATATCCTCCCAAGGAACACTAGGTACAGGGAAAGGCATATATAAACCATGAGGATTGAGTCGTGACTTAGCTTTTTGACATGTAGTGCAGCGAGCAATAAAACGCTCAACATCCCGTCTCATCTTTGACCAAAAGAAATGTGTAGCAAGTACGTCCTCCGTCTTCTTCACGCCAAAGTGTCCCATTAATCCTCCTCCATGCGCCTCCTGCACATATTGATCTTTGATGGTCTCCAAACCAAATATTTTGAAGTCAAGTTGTGAAAGCATAGTATAGCGACGAGACAATGCATCAGCAATAACATTTTCTTTTCCCTTCTTGTGTTTAATGACATAAGGGAAAGTCTCAATGAATTCAACCCAAGAAAATTCCTCACTTGTGTGACCGTTTTGGGCTGTTGCAAACTCTCAATAGCTTCAATCTTGGCTTTATCAACTTCAATTCCCTGTGGAGTAACAACATAGCCAAGAAAAGATACTCGGTCGGTGCAAAAGGTGCAATTCCCAAGGTTATCAAACAAACGTTCATCACGTAGAGCAATAAAAACAGCACATAAATGTTCCAAATGTTCTTCCAAAGATCTGCTATAAATCAATATGTCATCAAAGTAAACTACCACAAATCATCCAATGAAAGCACGTAAAACTTTGTTCATTAATCTCATGAAAGTACTAGGTGCATTAGTCAACCCAAAAGGCATGACTAACCACTCATATAATCCAAACTTAGTTTTAAATGTTGTTTTCCATTCATCTCCCAATTTCATACGAATTTGATGGTATCCACTACGCAAATCAACTTTGGAGAATATTGTAGAGCCACTCAATTCATCAAGCATATCATCTAGCCTAGGAATAGGATGACGATAGCGAATAGTAATATTATTAATGCCTCTACAATCAACACACATACGCGATGTACCATCCTTTTTAGGCACTAGAATAATAGGAACAGCACGAGGACTAAGGGATTCATGTATATAACCTTTGTCGAGAAGCTCTTGTACTTGATGCATAATCTCCTTCGTCTCCTCTGGATTGGTACAGTATGGCGCACGGTTTGGCAGTGAAGCACTGGGAATTAAGTCAATCTGATACTCAATCCCTCAAATAGGCAGTAATCCCGGTGGCACGTCTTGTGGAAAGATGTCAGTGAACTCCTGCAAAATTTTAGTGATAGTAGGAGGCAAAGAGGAAGGCATGTCCTCAAATGAAAATAATGCATGTGTGCACACGAAAGCATAGCAAACAGATTTGTTGAAATCTAGCTCATCAATATCAGACTTAGTGGCAAGTAAACATGCACTTTTCAATTTAATTTTAGAAGCAACACTAGATGGTTTACTATTAGGATTCATTTGTTGCTCAAATTCTTTTGCCACAATCTGATTTTCACTCTTATTTTTCTCCTATTTTGCTTTTGTAGCTCTATTAATATCATCTTTCAAAATGGAATCAGGATTCATAGGAAGCAAAGTAATATTTTTATCCTTATGAAGAAGAGTACATTGATTGTTTCTACCATGGTGTACATAATTTTTATCAAATTGCCATGGTCGACAAGTAATAAGGAACATGCTTGCATAGGTACCACATCACAATCAACATAATCAGCATATGTAGAGATATTAAAATGCACATGAACAGTACGTGTTACCTTAACCTTGCCGCTGTTGTTGAACCATTGGATGTAGTAAGTATGTGGATGTGGTCTTCTGGTGAGAGATAGCTTCTCCACCATCTCCATGCTAGCCAAGTTGTTGCAGCTCCCTCCATCTGTGATGACGCGCACAGAACGTTCCTTCACAACTCCCTTTGTACGGAACAAATTGTGCCTCTGATTTGCTCAGCTTGTGTGACCTGCACACTCAAAACACATTGAGAAACTAAACATTCATACCTGTCAGCGTCTTCAGGAGCCATGTATTGCGTCTCATGATCAGAATCAGCTCCACCGTGCTCTTCACTTGTTATAAGCACCAAAGTCTCCTTATCATAGTCACTAGCGGACTCATACCCACCATCCTTAGTAGCAATCATCACATGCTGAGATTCGCATTCTCTCGCATAATGACCTCTTCCCTTACAATGATGACAAATAATATCAATTGTGTGCCCTGTTGATGCCATGGAAGAAGAAGAGCTCTGTCCAGGCCCGGCAGGTGCGCTCTTGGCAGATAGTGGTGGTTGTGCCTGCTGTCTTGTATCACAGCTGTAGGTGGCACCTGATGGAGGTGCTAGTGCAGTGGAAGTAGAAGATGCACGTGGTGTCCATGATGAAGGTCGACCTGTAGAAAAGTTAGTTCGCACCAATGCCTGTCGATCCTGCACTTCACGTTCAGCTTTACAAGCATGATGGAATAAACGAGTGATATTAGTATACTCCTTGTACTCTAGAATGGTCTGAATCTCTCTATTTAATCCACCCATAAAACGTGGAAGATTAGGTTCGTTCTCCTCGACAATACCACATCTAATCATGCCAGTTTGTAATTCCTGATAGTATTCTTCTACAGAATTTTTCCTTTCTCTTGAACGTTGCAATTTTTGATGCAATTCATGTTGATAATATGGTGGAACCCAATGAGTACGCATATCAGTTTTCAAAGCAGCCCAAGTAGCTAGAATAGGATATAATCTACAATGTTCAGACCACCAAACACATGCAAAGCTAGTGAAAGCACAAACAGCAGCAGGAACACGTCTCTCCTCAGGATATTGTAAACATGTAAATCGTTGTTCAGTTTCTAACTCCCAAGTAAGATATATATCACGAACATATCTACCCTCAAATGGTTAAATATTCAATTTCAGTTTTGGAAGATGGTCATGATCTCGTACCTGAGGGAGAGCCCTACCATTGTGATTATTTGCATGTGGACGACCTAGTGGTTGTGGTGCTGGTGGTTGCACATAGTTATGATTTTGATCAACCACATTCTCGTAATCTCCCGCATAATCATCCTCCGCATCAGCAGCAGGAGCCACAAAAGTATCAACAGCAGCACCAACAGTTTGGCCAGGCTGAAGAAGGACACGGCTCGCTTGGCGGAGGGCTGTTTCGCGACGTGGAGGTAGTTGTTGTTGTTGTTGTAGAGGTGCAGTAGGTGCAGCCGGTGGAAGACGCGCAAGCAGTTCAATTAATCTGTTATCGAACTTTGTTTTGAACGTCTTCTCAAGGCCAGTGATCTTCTCCATGGCCTCTTCAAAATTGTTCAGCACATCTTGCACCTGTTCAGTCATCATTTGCTGAAACTTATCATGAAGCTCCTTGTTCGTTAAGTTCTCCCACCAATCTCGCCGGCTTGTGATCTCGCATGGTTAGCACAATAGAAACACACAAGAATATGATCCTACAGACTACTAACAAGTGGTGGTGGTGGGTGTCACAATTCCGTCAAGCAAAACTCAAATTCTTACCAGTTCTTACCCAGCAGCAGGTGGTGATCGGCAACCGTTGTAGTCAAAACTCTCAAAGCTTGGATAGAGCGATTACCAGGGAGAGTCAAACGCACGACGTAGATGTATGTGGAGCTGGGAAGGCTTATAATATGGTAGCAAAAGGGTCAGCAATAATCAATTCAGATATGCAAATTTGAATACGCTCAATGACAGTACTGTGCTGGTCCTAGGCTAAACCGTGCTAGAGACGCGAGCCTAGAACACTAACAAAATCACGACGTTGCACGTAAACAAGGGAAAAGCACACTCTAGAATTTTTTCGCTCTTTTTTTGCGCACCTCTTTTTTTTGTGAAAAATCACTATAATGGCGAGTGTCTCAAAACTCTTCCCAGGTCAAACTGACAGGATAGGCACAAAAAAAATTTTGACTTTTTTTACCGAAATCAGGGCAGCGACGACGAAAAAGTGCGACAAAAAATCACTATGATGGCACGTGGCTCAAAAGACTCCGAAAAACTAAAAATAGGATAGGGAAAAAATATTTTTGCCTGCGAAAAATTTGGCCTAAAAACTGCCCGGGGGTCTCCAAGCAAGGAAACACAAATCGGAAATTAGGCAGATCTCGAAAACAAATCTAATATGAAAGTAACTCGGACTGGTGGTGGATATATGGTGGTAGGATATGGCAACGGTGGTCGCATATGGTAGCGGTGGTGGTATATGGATACGGATCGGTGGTGGTATATGGATACAGATTGGTGGTGGTATATGGATATGGATTCAGAGCGGTGATGGTAGATGGCAGGAGCGATGACGATGGTGCGGCGGCGGCGTGACAACTTGTGAACAGAACTCAAAACTCTAAGGGAAACTAGACGCTAAGACCAACAACTTGACACGACGATGCAACCGCAAATTCAACAAAGCAAATACAAAAGAGATTATGCAAAGGCTCAGATTGGTTCGGATAGGATGAACTAACCCTAAAATTTTTTTGGCTTTTTAGTGGACTATAGGTATGAAGAAAAGACTCGATCTAAACTACGAAAAACTGTAAAATCTCACCGAGCAACCTGAAAATCTGATACCACTTGATAGAGGATAAGGTGTCCCATCTTTCGATGAGATGGTGGCTATCGTTTTGGACGATGTCGACTTTGACGATCCGACTATGAACGTGCGAGGACGTCGCGCCTTAGCAATCACTAAACCAACTCCAAGAGGTTATTAACCACGCCGGAGCACGATCAACCTGACCACGAAGGTCTGTTTCCTGCAGGCAAACGAAGAACAAGCAAGAAACTAAGATTGCAATCTGGATATTGCGAATATAAGAGGAAAGCTTTATTGATCAAGGTGGGGTTCTGTAACGCCTTTGTCTAGTCGTTGAACACAAACGAAGAACCCAAAGTTGCAGCTATGGCGAACTTTAATCTTAACAAAACCCAAAGTCTAAACGGTGCCCTAAGGGCTGTATATATGGAGGAAGAGGGGGGGATTTTGTGGCCCTTGGTGGAGGGGTCTGAAATCAACCCTATCTCTTGTTTCCCCACACATACGGACTCTAAAGATAGCCTATACTTATGTATTTCAAAATTACATGGGCCTGGCCCAATAATAAGGTGACGCAGCACCTAGAATAGCCTCGGGACAAAATTTATGAAGTGGCATCTTGTATATTTCGTCCAACGCTTCATGCACCCATTATGGTGGCTTCAAAGTCCTGAAATCATCACTTGTAACTCCGTTCTTGTTCCCCTTGCGCATGCCATCATCTCCATGCTTGTTCTTGCTCCAATGTTCATCCTTCTCCAAGCTATGACCTTCATTTGTAAGCAAAACAAATATATCCAATTTAGGCAGCTTCATATTCTCATGAACATTAGAATCATTATCAAGAAACAAAAGTACCTGATAATTTAATTGGCGTGCGCTAGCTCTAGTAATTGGTCCAGTATATGTAGCAGTAGGGGTTGTTGGTGTAACAATGGTATTGATGTCCTCATGACATTATCTTAGACCTCATGAGTTTGTCATACATACCGATCATGAACGCTTAAGTACTTGAAAGGTCAAACTAAGTTGAACAAGCGTCATGCCAAATGGAGTGAATTTATTGAATGTTTCCCCTATGTGATCAAGTACATTAAGGGTAAGCAAAATGTAGTTGCGGATGCCCTTTCACGCATATGCACGCTTGTCACTAAACTTGAGTTGAATGTTATTGGCTTTGAGCACATAAAAGACTTGTATGCGAATGATCCTTCCTTTGCTACTCCTTATGCTAAGTGTTTGACGCATACATCTTGGGAACTATATAACATCAAGGATGATTATCTTATGATAGCTAATAAATTCCTGAGTCTTCTCTTCCTTTGCTCCTTTTGCAAGAGGCTCATGGAGGTGGACTCATGGGACACTTTGGACGCGACAAGACATTCGCCACGCTCTCCAAGAACTACTTTTGGCACAAAATGTTCCGCGACGTCTCACGCTTCACCAACCGATGCTCTACATGTTGCAAAGCTAAGTCTAAAGATCAATCTCATGGTCTTTACATGCCTTTTCCTATTCCCTATCAACCTTGGCAAGACATTAGCATGGATTTTGTACTTGGCTTGCCTAGAACTCAAAATGGAAAGGAATCTGTGTTTGTTGTTGTGGACCAATTTTCTAAGATGGCACATTTCATCCCATGCAACAAGATAGATGATGCTTCACATGTTGCCAATCTCTTTTGTAGGGAAATATTGCGACTTCATGGAGTACCAAAGAAAATCGTCTCGGACCACGACTTCAAGTTCTTGAGTTACTTTTGGAAGACGCTATGCGCCAAGCTCGGAATCAAGCTCTTTTTCTCCTCGGCATACCATCCTCAAACCGACGGCCAAACGGAGGTGATGAACCGTACACTCTCCACTCTACTTCACGTGTTGATCAAGAGGAACATCAAGGAGTGGGAGCAGTATCTACCCATCACCGAGTACGCCTACAACCGCACAAGACATTTGACTACCGGCAAGTCCCCCTTCGAGGTCGTCTACGGCTTCAACCCGTTGTCCCCATTGGACATTCTACCTCTTCCACTACAAGAGTGCACCAACCTCAACGCGAGTGCATGAGCAAGCTACCTCAAGAAGATGCACGAAGATACAAGGCACACCATCGAGCGCCAAGTACAACGACTCGCGACCAAGCTCAACATCAACAAGCAACCAATGATATTCAACACTGGAGATCTTATGTGGCTACACCTTCGCAAGGACCTCTTCCCCAACGAACGCAAGTCCAAACTTCTACCTCGAGCCGATGGACCCTTCAAGGTGCTAGCACACTACAACAACAACGCTTACAAGATTGACCTCCCAATCGACAAGTACAATGTGAGCGACATCTTCAACATCAAAGACCTCTCGCCATACCATGGTGATGAAGATTTCGATCCGAGGTCGGATCTTTCCCAAGGGGGGCGGGGGGAGATGATGCGGAGCATCCCACGATCATCCCCACGGACGCATCTACATCTCCTACAACACCACTTAGACCTATGACTAGAGCACGTGCAAGAGCTCTCAAAACTAAGGTGACATCACTCCTCTCACTACTCCCTTTCGAATCACACAAGACATGGTTACTACCTCAATCAGAGACGCTTTGCATCCTCAGGTACCAAGGAATTAGCCATGGAGAAACTAGGAAGCAAGGAGAACTGGAAGCAGAAGACATGTGTGAAGACGGAGAGGAAAACAGCCAAGTCCCAGGCTGGCCGGACGATCTGGACCCCCATCCGAACGATCCGGCTAATTTGCCCAAAGACACCCGAAGCTGGACCCCGAAGCCGGACCATCCGGACGACGTCCCGAATCATCAGGACACCAGCTGAACATCCGGACCCCCGTCCGGACATCCGGGCCTACGCCGCCACCGGCTCATCCGGGCCTCCTCCCGGATCATCCGGACAGAGCCCGGATCATCCGGCTCCCCACACGGATCATCCAGACCCCGCCTACGTGCGCATGTTGGGCTGAGGCCCATGTACACCTTCGCCCCCCTAGCCTATATAAAGGACTCCTCCTCCTCTCTTCTAGACTTAACATTGTGATATCTCATATTTTGAGATAGCCTTGCTCATCCACCCGGATCTACACCATCGCGAGGGACCAACACCTCTTCGGAGAAGATCCTTGTTGGATTCAAGACCTCCTTTCGGAGAAGATCCTCTTCAAGACCTCCTCCCGGAGAAGAACTGGTTACCCTATGTATCATCCTTTGTTGGATTTGGATCTTGTACCCTCTTGTG
Source organism: Aegilops speltoides (assembly GCA_021437245.1). Taxonomy (NCBI): domain Eukaryota; kingdom Viridiplantae; phylum Streptophyta; class Magnoliopsida; order Poales; family Poaceae; genus Aegilops; species Aegilops speltoides. Next base: position 315,600,273 of record CM038147.1, on the reverse strand, counting down.
TTTCGATGATCTAGCACATGTGTGACTTTTATTCTTGTTGGTTGAGTGTTTTTCCCTCGTTCCCCTCCTCGTGTTCTTGATGTTCTTCGTAGGGATCCGCTCCAAACGTGAGAGATCAGCCTCTAGGGTTCTACCCTACATCAGATAGGTTCCACTCGGAAGCCTATCCCCAGCAATGTGCTCTTGGAGCATCTCCACACCCCATCAGTACAAGAAGATAGCTTCAAGGAAGAGCCCCCGCAACCGATAAGTTCAACCAATCCGACTGAGATTGAAGTCCCAGCCGTGGTTGACTTGATCATGGAAGTCTTAGTGATCACGCCCAATTGGACGGTGCCATACATCGCGTACCTGCTCAGGCGGGAACTCCGAGAAGATGAGGATGAGGCCCACCAGATAGTCCATCGATCGAAAGCTTTCACAGTGATAAAAGGGCGGCTTTATAGAGAAAGTGTCACTGGAGTGGCTCAACACTGCATCACCCCAGAAGAAGGTCGAATGATCCTAAACAATATCCACTTAGGGACCTATGGTCACCATGCGTCCTCTGAGACCATCGTGGCCAAAGCATACCAAGTGGGATTATATTGGCCTCGTGCGAATGAGATGGCAAAGGATATAGTCGACAAGTATGCAGGTTGTCAGTTCTACTCCAACTTGTCTCACAAGCCTGTGTCTGCCTTGAAGACTATTCCACTCGTCTGGCCGTTTGCAGTCTGGGGGTTGGATATGGTTGGACCCTTCAAGACTAGCAGAAGTGGTTTCACTCAACTGGTCGTGGCAGTCGACAAGTTCACCAAATGGATTGAAGCCAAGCCTATCAAAAACCTTGACTCAAGCACTGTCGTCAGCTTCATCAGGGAGTTGATATCCAGATATGGAGTCCCTCACAGCATTGTCACAGATAACGGCTCCAATTTTGATTCCGATGAGTTTAAGGTGTTTTGTGCTTCCCAAGGCACTTGGGTCGACTACGCGTCCGTTGCACACCCGCAGTCGAATGGGCAAGCAGAAAGGGCGAATGGTCTGATCCTTCAAGGGTTGAAACCCCGACTGATGCGCGACCTCAAGCACACTGTCGGAGCTTGGGTGACTGAGTTACCATCCGTCCTATGGGGACTAAGAATGACGTCGAACCGGTCGACTGACCGAACCCCTTTCTTCTTGGTGTACGGCACCGAGGCTGTGCTTCCGAGTGACTTGCTGCACAATGCTCCCCGAGTGGAACTCTTCTCAGAGGCTAAAGCAGAACAGGCATGCCAAGATGCAGTTGATCTCCTGGAAGAGGAACGTGAGATGGCTCTAATCCGATCAACCATCTATCAGCAAGATCTGCGTCGATTCCATGCCCGTAATGTCAGAGGTCGAGCGTTCCAGGAAGGAGACCTTGTGCTCCGAGTGGATCAGAAACGGCCTCACAAGCTCGCTCCGGCCTAGGAAGGTCCCTTCGTCATCACCAAGGTGATTAACAATGGAGCGTACCACATCTACAACGTAGCCAAGAAAATGGACGAGCCACGCGCGTGCAACGCAGAACTGCTTCGCCCTTTCTACACCTAAACCGCTCGGATCGACGAGTTGTAATAAGAATCCTTCAGTTTGCTTACCAAAGAAAAGATTTTTGCAGTATCTTAATGATTGATTTCCCGTAATCATTTGTGTCTGAATCCCCCAGTGGGTGGCTTAGTCGCGAACCTGATTCGTCCAAGTTAAAAAACACTCCGAGTGGAGAGCAATCCTCCCACCCGGGGGCTTAGCTGCGACCCCGTACTCGCCTAAGTTAAAAAACATTCTGGGTGGAGAGCAATCCTCCCACTCGGGGGCTTAGCTGCAACCCCGTACTGACCTAAGTTAAAAAACACTCCGAGTGGAGAGCAATCCTCCCACCCGGGGGCTTAGCTGCGCCCGTACTCGCCTAAGTTAAAAAACACTCAGTGGAGAGCAATCCTCCCACTCGGGGGCTTAGCTGCGACCCCATACTCGCCTAAGTTAAAAAACACTCTGAGTGGAGAGCAATCCTCCCACTCGGGAGCATAGCTGCGACCCCATACTCGCCTAAGTTAAAAAAACATTCCCAGTGGAGAGCAATCCTCCCACTCGGTGGCTTAGCCGCGAACCTGATTCGCCTAAGTTAAAAAACATTCCGAGTGGAGAGCAGTCCTCCCACTCGGGGGCTTAGCTGCGACCCCGTAGTCGCCTAAGTTGAAAAACATTCCGAGTGGAGAGCAATCCTCCCACTCGGAGGCTTAGCCGCGACCCCGTACTCGCCTAAGTTAAAAAACACTCCATGTGGAGAGCAATCCTCCCACTCGGGGGCTTAGCTGCGACCCTGTACTCGCCTAATTTAAAAAACACTCCGAGTGGAGAGCAATCCTCCCACTCAGGGGCTTAGCCGCGAACCTGATTCGCCTAAGTTAAAAAACATTCCGAGTGGAGAACAATCGTCCCACTCGGGGGCTTAGCTGCAACCCCATACCAGCCTAAGTTGGAAAACATTCCGAGTGGAGAGCAATCCTCCCACTCGGGGGCTTAGCTGCGACCCCGTACTCGCCTAAGTTAAAAAACTCTCCGAGTGGAGAGCAATGCTCCCACTCGGTGGCTTAGCTGCGACCCCGTACTCGCCTAAGTTAAAAAACACTCAGAGTGGAGAGCAATCCTCCCACTCGGGGGCTTAGCTGCGACCCCGTACTCGCCTAAGTTAAAAAACACTCCGAGTGGAGAGCAATACTCCCACTCGGGGGCTTAGCTGCGACCCCGTACTCGCCTAACTTAAAAAACACTCCGAGTGGAGAGCAACCCTCCCACACGGGGGCTTAGCCGCGACCCTGTACTCGCCTAAGTCGCAAAGATCCTCTGAGGTACGCCACAAGTACAATGTACGCTCCATCCCGATCCGCAAGGACGACGAGGTGTCGACTGGACACATCGACAGAGCTGCATCACAAGTACAATGTACGCTCCATCCCGATCCGTAAGGATGACGAGGTGTCGATCGATCACATCGTTAGAGCCACTCGACGAGGAGTGGAAAGGTCAAGTTCCACTCAGAATCAAAAAAAACATCCGAAAGCGATAAAGGCAAAGCCATCGTATTCAAAGAAAACCAAGTTCAGATAAATCCCGCAAAAGTTCAGAACCACAGTGGGCAGAAGTACTCAGGCATCAGACCTGAAAGACTTTAACGGTTACAAAATCACTCAGCATTCCAAGGCAAATAAAGGTGGGGTATAATGTTTGTTCACTCGGCGGGAGGATTACTTGCTGGCTCGACAAAGCTGTCGAGGTCAATGTTGTCTGCGAGACAAGTAGCGGTGTCGATGAAGGTGTCCATGAAGGACTGGAAGTTGTGCTTCTTGGTGTTGGCAACCTTGAGAGCTGCCAGCTTGTCTTCTCTGACATCCTTGCAGTGGACTCAAACCAACGACAGAGCAACAACGGCATCACAGCGGGCAGACGACTTCTTCCACTCTTGCACTCGACCAGGGATTTCATTCAATCGAGTCATCAGAGACTCAAGATCATTCTGCAGTTCCACTCAAGGCCAGAGTTTAGTGTCAATCCGCGACATTGCCACCTTCAGACGAGCAAGATAATTCATAGCACCGTCTAGACGAGACTCCAATCACAGCACGTTCATCATGGTGTCATCTTTGACAGGAGAGTTTATGGGGTCAAGACCTGTCTCGATCCGCCCAGTCTCCGCTTCAAAGTCTTGACAGAGTTCTGCACTGTCGGAAAAGCGGTGAGTCGACAGTTAAATAATGAGTCGACAATGACAAATCAGTCGGATGAGAGGAAATACCTTCAAGCTTTAGAACCAGTTTCTTAGCAAGCCGTCCTAGATAAGCCTCCAGTTCGCCCTTCTTCGCCGTGAGATTTCCAACCTTGTCAGTCAAGGTATCATTGTCCTTCTTCAGCCTCGCAACCTCCTTGTTCGCTTCAGTAACAGCAGTCTTCAGCTTGGAGTTCTCCTCTTCCAACTTATTGACTGAGGCCAGCTTCTTACTATCAGGTGTTGTTTTATCTTGTGCCTCCTTCTGATCTGCGGCAAGGTCTTGATCCTTCTTCTCTAGAGCCTGCTTCATTTTCTCTAAAGAAACAACATTCTTCAGACGAGCTTGGAGTTGACAGTTTTCACTATGCACATCTGTTCGAGTGAAGTCACTCGGTTCAAGGGACTAAAAGGAAAAAAGTCATAAGGTGGACAGTCAACGAATTATTACCTCCCATGGTAGCTACTTCTTCCTGGGCCTTCTGGAGATTATTCTTGGCCAGCTAAAGGTCGAGGTTGAGGCTGATCTGCTTCCTCTCCAATTCAGGAAATTGGGCTCCAAGATCACAAGATTTCTGCGGTCAGCAAATAAGATATGTCAGTCGACAGAAACAAAGGTCAATCACAGCGAAAATTGCTCTAAGACTACCGTTGAATCAAACATTCAACAGTAGTCTCGGGGACTACACCCAGTGGGTGCACTTGGCGTGCCCCCACTGGTCCGGTTTTCCACTCAGCATGGTCTGCCCAGCATGAGTATGCAAAAACACACAGAGAGAGAGATTCTCAGACCCCATCGACTGCCACCAGTTGACAATGGTCTCGGGGACTACACCCAGTGGGTGCACTCTGCGTGCCCCCACTGGTCTGGATTCCACTCGGATCAAGCTATTTAACTGAGTGAAACAACAATGAAGTGACATTCGACAAAGACCCCGCCCAATCAAATATCCGACGGCGGTCTCAGGGACTACACACAGTGGGTGCACTTTAAGTGCCTCCACTGGTTCAGAGATACACTCGACTCGACTTGACCGACTCAAGCAAAAGAGCTATTCAACACTAAGTCAAAACACCTAGTGGGTGATTGGATGCAAAATGCAGACTCATGATAGATGCACATAAAGGTTCCAGAATGCTCATCCAGGGACATCTTACAGACAGTAAAGCAGCAGCTACAACTACCATATCATAGAAAGGCAAAAATCAAATTGAGAGATCAGTCAGAAATCAACTGACCTTGACATTAACGTGCATAGCAGAGCTGGCATTCTAGGTAGCCTGACTGGCCTTGTGCACCACCTTTGTCGGTGTTCTGGGAACGGGGGTCCCCAGACTTGCCTGCCTGCGGCCTGCAGCGTGGCTTAGTAGTGGCCCAGTACGACCCGTCTTCATCAACCCAAGATCAAGACCCTCGAGGGGCCAAGCCTCGCGGGGCGGACGACGCAAGGCTTCCTCAGGGGCGACCTCACTAGGCAGGCTTGCGAGGAGGCGGAGAGATCAAAGCAAGGAGTACCTCGCGAGGTGCTCGTGACGCAAGACATGACGATCAAGACCAGGCGGGCGCTAGGCGGGCGCCAGCCTGCCCTCATTTCCTCTTTGGTGCAAAGGGGGCAAGCACAGGCATGGAGTACCGAGGCGTCAAGCAAAGGTTTCCATATTGGTGCAACAAGACCAAGACCAGCAGGACGGTGGGACGGAGGTCGCCATGGAGCCCAAGACGGCGTCATCGCCAGTGCCTTTGGCAGTCGAAGACCATCTTTAGTCAGGATAGCTTGTACTAGCTGTCCCCTTTCAAAATGGCCGTTGTTGGCTGCCTTCGCGCTCAATATTTGGGAAGAGGACCAGGTGAGGGAGTCCTGGATTAGGGGGTCCTCAGACAGCCGGACTATATACTTTGGCTAGACTGTTGGACTATGAAGATACAAGATTGAAGACTTCGTCCCGTGTCCGGGTGGGACTCTCCTTTGCATGGAAGGCAAGCTTGGCAATTCGGATATGTAGATCGCGCTTCTCAGAATCGAATCTGTAACCCTAGCCCCTCCAAAGGTCTATATAAACCGGAGGGTCTAGTCCGTAGAACAACAATCATAATCATAGGCTAACCTCTAGGGTTTAGCCTCTACGATCTTGTGGTAGATCAACTCTTGTAATACTCATATCATCAAGATCAATCAAGCAGGAAGTAGGGTATTACGTCCATCAAGAGGGCTCGAACCTGGGTAAACATTGTGTCCCCCGCCTCCTGTTACCATTAGCCTTAGACGCACAGATCGGGACCCCCTACCCGAGATCCGCCGGTTTTGACACCGACATTGGTGCTTTCATTGAGAGTTCCTCTGTGTCGTCACGATATGCTTGATGGCTCCTTCAATCATCTGCAATGATGCAATCCCGGGTGAGGTTTTCCTCCGCGGAGAGATCTTCGTATTCGGCGGCTTCGTATTGCGGGCCAACTCGCTTGGCCATCTAGAGCAGATCGATAGCTACGCCCCTGGTCATCAGGTCAGGTTTGGAAGCCTGAACTACACCGCTGACATCCGCGGAGAATTGATCTTCAACGGATTCGAGCCCATGGCAGGCGCGCCGGGTAGCTATGATGAGCATAACTTAGATCTGCCATCGGATGGTGTTTAGGAGATCACACCTGTGGCTGCCCTGGCTTTTAATCTGGAGCAGATCGTGCCATCCAAGGACGGGTGGATGGACCCCGCCACGAAGGCCACACACTCATCGGCGCTAGAGCTAAACACAGACCTCGCCTCCAAGGAGATCTGTGTCGTCGAACCCTCGGATTCGTCTCCGATCATAGGTTCCGAACCGCGTGCATCCATGCCTATTGAATCTGACTGGGCACTGATCATGGAGTTTACTTTCGCGGATATCTTTCATCACTCACCTTTTGGCGACGTGCTAAATTCATTGAAATCTCTCTCCCTGTCAGGAGACCCTTGGCCGAACTATGTCTGGCTTGAGTGGGAAGCGGACGATGAAGAAATTCGTTCCCCACCCACCACCCACTTAATAGCCACTGTCGACAACTTAACCGACATGCTCGACTTCGACTCCGAAGACATCGACGGTATGGACGACGATGCAGGAGAAGAACAGGAACCACCGCCCACAGGGCGCTGGACAGCCACCTCATCATATGATATATATATATATATGGTGGACACACCCAAAGATGGCGATGGCGATGAGGCAACGGAGGATAATCCCCTTGAGAAGCAATCTAAGCATTGGCGTCATCGGCGCCGCTCTAAGCCTCGCCATAGCAAAAATAGTGATACCGGCATAGGAGACAATAGCACTCCGGATGGTGCCGAAGACGAAAACAATCCCGTCCAGCCAAGCTTCGAGCAAGCCGGACAGGAGGATGGGCGCGATAGACCTGATAAACAGGCAATGGATGGAGACTCGGAGGATGATAATTACATGCCATTCTCTGAAGACGAGGTGAGCCTCGGCAACGAAGAATTCATCGTGCCTGAGGACCCCGTCGAGCAGCAGCGCTTCAAACGCCGGCTTATAGCCACTGCAAAAAGCCCGAAGAAAAAGCAGCAACAGCTTCAAGCTGATCAAGATCTGCTAACTGATAGATGGACTGAGGTCCTGGCAGCCGAGGAATACGGACTTGAGCACCCAACCAAAAGTTACCCAAAGCACAGGTTGCTACCTCAACTCGACGAGGAGGCATTAAAGCCTACACTACCAGCGCAGGATGCGGCTGACCGGCCACCTCGTGGCCGAGACAAAGCGGTGTATCAGCCCGAACACCAGCCCACGCCCCATCGCCAATCAAACAAAAACACTAAGGCCCGGTGAGGGAGTCCTGGATAAGGGGGTATCCGGACAGCCGGACTATATACTTTGGTCGGACTCTTGGACCGTGAAGATACAGGACTCAAGACTTCGTCCCGTGTCCGGATGGGACTCTCCTTTGCGTGCAAGACAAGCTTGGCGATCCGGATGTTAGATCTCCTTCTTTGTAACCGACTCTATGTAACCCTAGCCTCCTCCGGTGTCTATATAAACCGGAGGGTTTAGTCCGTAGGACAACAACAATCAGAATCATAGGCTAGCTTCTAGGGTTTAGCCTCTACGATCTCGTGGTAGATCAACTCCTGTAATACTCATATCATCAAGATCAATCAAGCAGGAAGTAGGGTATTACCTCCATCGAGAGGGCCCGAACCTGGGTAAAACATCGTGTCCCTTGCCTCCTGGTACCATTAGCCTTTGACGCATAGATCGGGACCTCCTACCCGAGATCTGCCATTTTTGACACCGACATTGGTGCTTTCATTGAGAGTTCCTCTGTGTCATCGTTGCAAGGCTCGATGGCTCCTTCAATCATCAACAACAACACGGTCCAGGGTGAGACTTTTCTCCCCGGACAGATCTTCGTGTTCGGCGGCTTCGCACTGCGGGACAATTCGCTTGGCCATCTAGAGCAGATCGACAGCTATGCCCCTGGCCATCAGGTCAGGTTCGGAAACTTGAACTACACGGCCGATATCCGCGGAGACTTGATCTTCGACGAATTCAGGCCTACGCCAGGAGCGTCGAACAGTCACGACAAGCACGGCTTGGACCTGTTGTCAGACAATGTTCGGGATATCGCACCTGCAATAGCTCCGGACCTAAATCTGGGGCAGATCACGTCGTCCAAGGATGGGTGGATGGACCCCGCCCCGGAGGCCGCATACTCATCGGCGGTAGAGCCCAACATGGACTCCACCCCCAAGGAAGTCCGTGTCACTAAACCCCCGAACTTGTGTCCGGCTGTAGGTTCCAGACCGCGTGCCTCTGAGCCTGCCGAATCTGGTTGGGCTCCGGTAATGGAGTTCACCGCTGTGGATAGCTTCGAGCACTCGCCCTTTGGCGACATGCTGAATTCATTAAGGTCTCTCTCTTTCTCAGGAGACTCTTGGCCAAACTATGTCCGACTCGAGTGGGAATCAGGCGACGAAGAAATTCGTTGCCCACCCACCACCCACTTCATAGCCACTGTCGATGACGTAGCAGACATGCTTGACTTCACCTCCGACGACACCGACGGTGTGGAGTCGGCGCAGGGGACGATTTGGAACCACAGCTCACGGGGCGCTGGACCGCCACCTCATCATATGATATATACATGGTGGACACGCCTACGGAGGACAGTGGCGACAAAAAGGACACAACAGAGGATAAAACCCCCAGACAAAAGCCAAAACGACGACGCAGACGTCGCTCTAAGTCCAGCCACAGTAAAAATAGCGATAACAGCGCTAGAAAAATCGACACCCCAGTAAACTCCAAAGGCAACAACGACCATATGGACCCAGTGATGGAGCAGGATGAGCCAGGTCACGCCGAACACAGCCCGGAGCAGTCGCCCGATCACAGCGATCCCGAGGGCCGAACTCATCAACCTGCCTCGGGAGAAGAGCACAGTCTAGACGATGATGCATTCATCATCCCGGAAAAACGTCTGAACAAGATAACATCCACAGAAGTCTTATGGCCACTGTGAGAAGCCTAAAGAAGTAGAAGCAAAGGCTTAAGGCCGTGCAGGAAACGCTCAATCGCAGATGGAATAAAGTGCTAGACACTGAAGAAAGATATGGCAATGATCGCCACACGAAGAGCTACCCAAAGCGCAAGATGCTGCTAGAATTTGACGATGAGGCCATTCTGCCAAAGAACAATACGGCCAGTAGGCTGGACCAACCACTCCATGACTGCAATAGAGCAGCTACTGACGCCGCACACGATTTACGTGAGCTCCTGGACAAAAATGCCGGCGCGACCAGGTCCATCTATGGATCTAGAGGACATGCTCCAGCGCAGGATTATGGTCACTAAAACGATCAGACTGATCGAATACCAGTTCGGAATCAACACCGGACACAACAATAGTCGACAGCATGCCACAACATGTCCAGGTACAGAGGGCTGCGCACCCTCTGTGCTTCACCGCAGAGGTACTGGATCACGAATTTCCACAGGGATTCAAACCAGTGAACATAGAGGCATACGACGGAACGACAAACCCCGGGGTCTGGATTGAGGATTTTATACTTCGTATCCACATGGCTCGTGGGGACGACCTCCACGCCATCAAATACCTTCCCCTGAAGTTGAAGGCATCAGCTCGGCACTAGTTGAAAAGCCTTCCCGAAAATTCGATCGGAAGTTGGTAGGAACTTGAAGACGCTTTCAGGGCCAACTTTCAAGGGAACTATGTCTGACCTCCGGACGCTGACGATTTATGTCACATAATACAATAGCCCGGAGAGTCCGCCCGAATACTTTGGAACAGATTTCTCACTAAGAAGAATCAAATTTTCGATTGTCCGGATGCCGAAGCCCTAGTGGCCTTCAAGCATAGTATCCGAGACGAGTGGCTCGGCAGACACCTCGGCCAAGAAAAGCCGAGGACAATGGCAGCCTTAACAAGCCTTATGACCCGCTTCTGCGCGGGCGAGGACAGCTAGTTGGCCCGTAGAGGCACCAGCGACTTGGGCACATCCGAAATTAGGGATGGCAACGGGAAGCCACAGCGCAATAAAAACAAGCGTCGAAACAAGGAAGAAAGTCCTGACAACATGGCGGTCAACGCCGGATTCAGGAGCTCTCGACCTAGTCAACAAAAGAAGACATTTAAAGGCAGCAAAGAGGGACCATCCGGCCTGAACAAAGTCCTGGACAGATTGTGCCGAATTCATGGCACACCCGAAAAACCTGCAAACCACACTCACAGAGAATGTTGGGTCTTTAAGAAGGCCGGTAAGTTAAATGTCGAACACAAGGGAAGGGAAACACCAAACGAAGACGAGGATGAGCCTCGCCAGCCGAACACTGGGGGACAGAAAAAATTCCCACCAGAAGTAAAAACAGTAAATATGATCTACGCGACTCACATACCAAAGAGAAGGCGCAAACGCGCGCTCAGAGACGCACACGCTATAGAGCCCGCCGCCCCCACACTTAACCCATGGTCGGCCTGCCTAATCACCTTTGATCACAGAGACCACCCGACTAGTATCCGGCATGGAGGATCGGCTGCCTTGGTGCTCGACCCAATAATCGATGGATACCATGTTACTCGTGTCCTCATGGACGGCGGCAGTAGTCTCAATCTAATATATCAGGACACTATCTACAAGATGGGGATAGACCCATCCAGAATCAGCCAAAGTAACACCACCTTTAAAGGGGTGATACCAGGCGTTGAGGCCCGCTACAGGGGCTCCGTCATACTAGAGGTGACATTTGGTTCTCCAGATAACTTCAGAAGCGAAGAATTACTCTTCACCATCGCTCCCCTCCGAAGTGGTTATCATGCATTGCTCGGAAGAACAGCCTTCGCTCGCTTCAACGCAGTACCGCACTATGCCTACCTTAAACTCAAGATGCCCGGTCCACGTGGCGTCATCACAGTTAGCGAAAATACAGAGTGTTTCTTACGTGCGGAAGAATATGTGGTGGCTCTAGTAGCCAAACACTAAGCGGCCTCTCCTATCAGAACGTGTGATCGGTCGTTAAGACCACAAACACGGTTAGACGAGTCCGGCGCACCACCGTCGGTAACAGCCCAGATAAGCCTGAGCTGGGTGCTATACACGTAATCCCATAGAGGGCATCAGGGGCTGCAAATATGCAATAAAGCCCACCTCTTGGCTTGACCTTATTAACAGGCCAATGCATCACACTTCTACTATCCCTTGATAATAACCAACTTTCCGCACACTTATGCCATACTCTTTTACATGAGTTTTCCTTTTTACAGACTGAAAGTGCGTTATATCGACTAGAGGGGGGGTGAATAGGCGAATTTTATGAATTCTTCACTGAGGAATTTGCCAGTGAGGAACTTCCTTAGCGAAGAACTACTTGCAGCGGAATAAGTACTCAGAAGTAAGCATGACAAAATACACACATGATCATCATGATGAAATGAAGACAAACACAAAGTACAGAAAGCGTAAACATAGGATAACACAAGATGAAGACAAACAGACTGAAGAAATTGAACTGAGGAAATTGAGAAAGTCTTCAGTCAAAGTCTTCAAACACAGATATGAACAAACACCCAACACAGTAATGAGGAAATGAATGAGTTGAGAAAATAGAACCAATAAGGTTGGTGAAGACAATGATTTGGTAGACCAGTTCCAACTGCTGTCTCAGTTGTACGTCTGGTTGGAGCGACTGAGTATTTAAACTCGAGGACACACAGTCCCGACACCCGATCCGCTGAGCACGCAGCTCAGACACCAAGTCCTCACCATATTCTCCTTGAACTAAGGTCACACAGACTCGGCCCAATCACTCGCAGGTAAGTCTTCAGCGACTTCCAAACCTTCACAGACTTTGGTCACTTGGCATCCAGAATTCCTCTTGGATGCTCTAGACCATGATGGCTAACCGCCTCAAGAAGCACAGTCTTCAAAGGTAATAAGCGCCGGATCCACGCAGATCAATCTCTTCAGTGATGCTCAATCACTTTGGGTTTGTGGGTGTTTGGGTTCGATTTTCCTCACTCGATGATTTTCGCCAAAGTCCCTGGAGGATGGGTTGCTCTCAAATGACAAGTGTTAGTTTCTCTCGAGCAGCCAACCAGCTAGTGGTTGTAGGGGGCGGCTATATATAGCCTAGGGAGCAGCCCGACATGATAAGACATAAATGCCCTTCAATGATATGACCGTTATGTGGATAAGATATTTTGGGACAGCTGGTGCAGTAGCACAACAATGGTCGGAAATTTGACTCTCAAATTCCTCGTATTATAATGTTCTCACTCAGAGGCAATCCAAGACTGGCGAATTCCTAACTCCTCGGTCGAACAAATTCTCAACGACCAAAAGAACTTCGCTCATATCAAGAAATTGATCGAATCAGTATGAGATTTCCAATGACTTCACTCAAGAGATTGGTAGGTGTAGGATTTTGAGTTGAGCGTCACATGGAAATTTTTCCTTAGTATTTCCTCGACCCCTTTAACAAAGACAAAGGTTTCCTATGACTCAAGAAAGAGAAAAACAAAACTATGAAAACGAAAGTCTTCAAGCTTCATATTCCTTGCATGAATATCAAGTCTTCATGGCCACACCAATTTCTTCACTTTCAAAGTCTTCATGAATGTCTTCAGGAATACCAAAATCTTCAACAAAGATATTCATTTTAGGGTCGACTTTCTCTCAAATATCAAACTCCTCATAGACTTAAAGACCTGTGTACACTCATAAACACATTAGTCCCTTAACCTATAAGTCTTCAATACACCAAAATCACTAAGGGGCACTAGATGCACTTACAATCTCCCCCTTTTTGGTGATTGATGACAATATAGGTTAAGTTTTCAACGGGGATAAACATATGAAGTGTAAGTACTTATATTGAGGAATTTGATTGCAAGATATAGAAGAACTCCCCCTGAAGATGTGCATAGTGAGGAATTTGCTTTTGAAGCAATGCACACTTGAAGAGTTGAATCATGGAGATCTCCCCCTATATCTTGTAATTCATACATGCATTTGACATATAATATGAAGAATTTGAAATGCATGATGAAATATGGTGCCTGAAGAGATTCAGCATGCGTGAAATAATATCAACGAGGAACAGGCATGCAGAATCAGAGCACGGTGCATCAAAAGTTTCAGAGCACCATCGGGTTTAAGATTACAACTCGATCCAATAAAAGTTTCAGAAGAACGAGAGTTGTAACTTAGCAAAAAAAATGCCCATATAATAGAGTCGCTTGAAGACTAACTCAGATTTCTCCCCCTTTGTCATCGAATGACCAAAAGGATCGAAACTGAGGACTAACGCCCCTGAAGAATATCAAGTTGATGGAGGAGCGCCAGCGTTGCCTGGGTCGGTTGTCGTAGTAGGGCCTGCCGCATTGTCGTCCAAGTCTTCATTTTCATCAGTGTCGCCCGATGAAGAATAGGAGCTGGCCACCAAGGAAGGAACCTTGACCTTCTTGAATTTCTTCGGGAGGTGCATCACCAAATTCTTCCTTGAGACCCATGCTCTTCAGATCTTCTCACAGAGATATGAGATAGAACAGCCCAGGTACGGTTGAAGGTTTCATGGAGGTAGTATTGGTTTTTCTTCACTGCATTGTGGGTTGAGGTCATGTTGTAAAGAATGGAACCAAACTGACGCTTGACCCATTTAAGATTGCGATCAACTTTCTGATGAAGACTAAGGAGTAACTCACGATCACCATCACCCGGTGCCGTGGCTTGAGGAATTTGCTTGGCGAGGTGTTATGGCGTAATCATGTGTGGCGAGTCATCATTGGTGGAGTAGGATGCAGCCTTGCGAAATTGACCATCCAATGGATGAATTCCTTCATCTATCACAGCAGTTGCCTTGCCTTTGTCATCAGCTGAGGAAAATGTCTGTTTGAGGACTTCAATTGGAGGCAAGAAACTGCCATGGTTCATAGTATCAGCCTTGCAGTTGAGTGAAGACCTTGTCCTGATGAACCTCATAATCCATGGCGCATAAGGTTTCAGCTCAAACAGTGACATAGCAATATTTGCCAGAGTCCTCATGAAGAAATCATGGAAGTTCACAGGAACGCCATGAATGATATTGAAAAGCATATTCTTCATGATGCCAACGACTTCTTCATCATTTGAGTCGTGGCCTTTGATAGGACTCATTGTCTTCGTCAGAATGCGATAGACAGTCCAAGGCACATACAGTAATTCCTTGATGAGGAATTTGGTTCGTGGGGCCTGCCCTGGCTTCAAAGGCTTCATCAGCACTTGCATGTAATGATTTGTAAGCTCAGGTTCATTGTAGATGCAACAAGCACCATCAAGGGAAGGACTAAGTTGGAGGGCACGAAGCAATTCAGTTGCTGGTGCCTTGTAGTGAGTATTTTCTGACATCCAGTCCAGCACCCATGAGCTTACATCTTCAGAATTTCCTGTGATGTGCAGCGTCGCATAGAATTGAAGCATGAGTTCTTCATTCCAATCACAGATGTCAAGCAGAAATTCAAGAATCCAAAGATCGTGAAGAACACAAAGGATCGCTCAAGCACGGAAGAGATTCCATGTCCACGTGAGGAATGTGTGCATGATCAAGACTTTGTCTTTGTCGAATAGCACAGAGGAATAGAAATTTGCTTGACTAGCAGTCCGTAAACGCCTCTTCCTTATGCGCAGCGTAATCATAGGGATTATAGTCGATGAAGAACACATGCTCATTGAAGAAATCAGTAGCCTTGAACTTTTGCTTCTTTGAGAATGGATCCTTTGGCTTGGGCACATGAGTGTCAGTGAGTTGCATCACAACCTCAGGAATCACAATCTCCGGTTCTTCAGGCTGAGGAATTTCTGGTTCCTCTTCAAGGGCAAGATCAGATGTTCAAAGTATCTCAGCAGCAGTTAGCTTTTCAAAGACTAGTGGCTGGAATTTCTTCATTCACAGATGAGGTGGGATGAGTTTCTTTAGAGCCCATTTGAACGGTTGGTGCAGGGGACTGAGGTATTTGCTGTAGTGGGGTGAAGTGTGGAGAATTGGGATGCTGACTTTCCCAAAAGTCATCATTCATCACAGGCATGGTGCATCCAATATCCATGCCTTCATCTTCACTTTCTTCAACGCCACCTCTTCACCGTGAACCGAGGCATGGGCGAGGAAGCAACAGTGTTGAAGGGATCGATCCACTTCAATTTCTTCATCAATCTGCTCCGACGGGCAGCAGAATGATTTTCTTCATCGATCCGCTTAGGGATCACATGTTCTTCACCATAAGGAATAAGGTCCTTTGATGGCATGGTGGAAATCGAACAAAGATCAATTGGATTCTCAATCGAGCTGGTCATAGTCTTCATTTTCTTCAGAGTCAAGAATCAAGCAGATGATGCTTTCTTTTCTTCACCGCAGCTTTCTCTGCAGCCTTGGTCTTCCTCACATCCGATGCGATGGAAGGGTAGGAGTTGGGGTAGGCGCAGGAGGAGCCGAGGAACCTGTTTGTATTTCCTCGTGCACAACCGATGCATGCGAGTTCTCGACTTCTTCATTTTCTTCAGCGCACCACTAGTGGATGCCCCGCAATGTCTTCAGCGGCTGGAATGGAGTCATCAGCCCTGGAACTAGCATTTTCATCAGCAACCTAAAAGTCATCAGCGGTGCTGGCATGTTCTTCAGTTTGCTGAGTAGAGGCTTCAGCTTGAGGAATTTCTTGTTGCGATGGGGCTGCAACGTTGGTGAACTTCTCAGTCAGTTTAATGAACCTGACTTTGGCTCCTTGCCAATCAGCATAATAAGCATTGAAATCATCACTGAGGGCTTTGATTTCAGATTGGATCGTGAGGAGTTCATCAGTTGTCATTTTGACAATGTTGTTCCTCAGGAACTTCTCTTTCCTGAACTGATCCTTCTTGATTTGCCTGGCCTTCTCAAATTTCCATTTCTCTTCACTGATGAAATGGGTCAGCACGTGACTCTGGCCAGGAGTCAAATGAAAATCAGGCATAGGAGTGTTTGGGTCCTTGTGCCAGAGATCCATGTAGTCGAGGATCACCTTTGGATCCAAAAGTAGTGGCACATTTGTGCCTTTAGCTCTAGCGGCCCTTTCTTGCCTGTCTCTGATGATTTCTGCAAGTTCATTATCATCAGCTTCATCGTCATATGGCACTTGGAAGGCAACTTGTTTCTTCTTTGGACTAGGCCGAGGACCTCGTCCAGCAGTGGCCTTTGTCTTCAGCAGAGTGGGGCCTGATGAAGAATTTGGTGCAGCTGAGGAACTTGCTGAGACACCAGAGCCAATAGAGATGCCTGCAGTCCTTTGGCATGTGGCCAGATGTACAGGTGTTGAGGACTTTGCTGGAGCAACTGAGGACTTTGGAGGAGCAGGAGCAGCGTGAGGAATTTGCCATGAGGGCTTTGAAGAAATTGGCCGTGAGGGCTTTGCTGAGGAACTTGGCCGTGAGGGCACAGTTGATGAAGCACTTGGTTGTGAGTGGGCTTCTTTGCCATTGATTTCCTAGGCCTGTCAGAGGCCTTTGTGGCAGCAGCAGCAGCAGAGTCTTCATTAAATTTCCTCATTGCTTCTCTGGCTTGTCTTGCCAACTTGGCTTGGCGTTTGGCCCATTCTTCAGGAAAATCCTCACCGCACTTGATGCTGGTGGGATCAGCTTCTTGACCAGGTGCCAGTGGAGCTCTTGGGCATGGAGGATTTAGAGCGAATTTCTTCATATACTTTGGAGTTACATATCTGTACTCCCTCCATTCTCTTGCCCATCTCCTTTCAATCCTCCTCAGATGCACCTTGCAATCGATTTTTGTTCTCCTTTCCAAACTTGGCCTCATCAGGTGTGCAATAGTTAGTATAGATGTCCTCAGGTATTTCAAAAGCAGTCATGACCTCAGGCTTCTTTCCTCCTTTATGTGGTTTCTTACCTTCTGCCATATTCTTCAGTTGAGGAATTTGAACAATCGAATTCTCTGAAGAAGTATGCAACTTTTCTTCAAGGAACGCTGCAAATGAGTTAAGTGGATGAGAACCTAGTGATTCAGCAGCGGACATGAGTACCTGTGAACAGAGTATAGTTGCGAGGAATTTGAAGAGGTCATATGCGTTCTCAGAAGGTTTACAAAAAAACAAGTTTGAGGAATTTGACCAGATGAGTCTTGAAGAATTTCATAAGCGTACTTTGTCTTAGGTTCCAAAGTTGTATAGATCGACGATCCACACAATTGAGGAATCTTGAAGAAAAATGATGCTTAGGGAAACGAATCAAGAACAGATGACTAGTGAGGTGTTTTGTGTGTGAGGATTTGAAGAATAAAACACCTTGAAGATTTTGTGGAGAAAATTTGAATCAAAGAGGGCAGTAAAAGTAACTTTTAATTACCCTTGATGAAGAACACGACGAACTGAGAAGTGTCGATTTGAAGCTCGTCAGTTCAGATCTTCCACCCCCTAACTTGGCGGAGGAGGACAGCTACGGCGGCGGCGGAGTGAAGATTTCCGCAGCCGGCGTGAGTACGACGGCGACGAGGTCGAGGCAGTGAAGCTCTTCCTCACCGGGCGATTTATGGAGAAGCGGGCGCTTAGGGTTTGAGAAGCTCGAGCGAGAGAGAGAGCAGTCGAGCGGAGTAAAGGAAGTGAGGAAGGGTGAGGGGATATTTATAGTCGCAGTGAAAAACTGTTTGCCCGAAGATTTTGGAGGAACGTGCCCCTGGCCCTTCTCATTCGCTTGACATGTGTCACCCAGGTACTAAAAAGTGGAGATCATGTTAGATCGTGGGTGAATAGATAAGTTTATCGTGGGATACGGGACGGTTTGAGCGGCAAAGCCGAAAATTTGGATAAGATTAGTTTTAAAGTTCCATTCGCAATTTCTTCAGCTGACAGGACACATGAAGATTTTGAACGAGTTTCAAATAGAACGCACATGAAGAATTTGTCAATAGATTGGGTTGCGTATAGCATAGAGGGGGAAGGGTCCGATCACATTCACTTAGCAGAACATGCAACTTGAAGAAATAGCCATAAGTGAATGATGTACAGGACATAAACCCATATATATATATATATATATATATATATAGCCAATGAGGAAAAATGACGGAAACAGTGAAGATTTTGACAAGTTGAAGAATTTGAGAAACTAAAGAATTTCAAAACTGAGGAAAAACTCAAATTGAAGATTTTCAACTTTGGTGGTGGCGTGACTCCATCAGATAAGAATGATGATTTCGCATAATCGCTGCATAATTGTCGAGGGTTCTCGAGAATCAAATTCTTCATTAATTTCTTCACACTTAGATTGTTATTCTTCATTGATTGAAGAAAAACGTTTCTTCATGTGTTGCACATCTAAGTCATCAATTTTGCATAAGTGTTAGGATGAGTGTACTTTTCAAACAACATTCGAAGACTCTAAGATATTTAGCTCACACCGCAACTTGCTAAATCTCTTCTCATCCAAGGGCTTTGTGAAGATATCGGCTAGCTGTTCTTCAGTCTTCACATGCTCAATAGAAATGTCACCCTTCAACACATGATCACGAAGAAACTGACGACGAATCTGAATGTGCTTTGTCTTCGAGTGCTGAACTGGGTTGTGAGCAATCTTGATGGCACTCTCATTGTCACAATAGAGAGGCACATTCTTCATGTTGATGCCGTAGTCCTTGAGAATTTTTTTCATCCACAACAATTGAGCACAGCAAGAACCAGCAGCAATGTACTCAGCTTCAGAAGAGATGAGATACGCAGCCTGCTTTCTTCGAGGACCAACAGACCAAAGAACATCCGAGGAAATGACAAGTACCAGATGTTGACTTGCGGTCCACACAATCACCAGCATAGTCAGAGTCAGAATATCCAATGAGATCAAAATTAGAGCCCTTGTGGTACCATAATCCTAGTGTTGGTGTGTGACCTAGATATCGAAGAATATGCTTCACAGCCTTATGGTGTGATTCCTTCGGTGTAGCTTGAAATCGGGCACACATGCAAACACTAAGCATTATATCTGGCCTAGATGCACATAAGTACAATAAAGAACCAATCATAGAGTGGTATACCTTGTGATCGAAGTCAATACCATTTTCATCAGTGCATAGATGGCCATTTGTGGGCATAGGAATTTTGACTCCTTTGCAATCTTGCATGCCGAATATCCTCAGAACATCCTTGAGGTATTTCTCCTGAGATATGAATATGCCATTGTGCTGTTGACGAATTTGAAGACCTAAGAAGAATTTCAAATCTCTCATCATAGACATTTAATATTCTTCGCTCATCATATAGGAAAATTCATCACTATAACGTTGGTTAGTACAGCCAAAGATAATATCATCAACATATATTTGGCACACAAACGGTTCACCATCATAAGATTTAGTAAAGAGAGTAGTGTCGAGTGAACCAGGTGTGAAGCCATTCTTCACGAAGAATTCATTCAAAGTGTCATACCACGCCCGAGGGGCCTGCTTGAGGCCATAGAGGGCCTTGTTGAGTCTGAAGACTTTGTCAGGATTCTTTGGATCTTCAAAACTTGGGGGTTGAGCAACATATACTTCTTCCTCAAGCTTACCATTGAGGAATGCACTTTTCACATCCATTTGATATAAAGTGATATTATGATGGTTAGCATATGCAAGTAATATGCGAATAGCCTCAAGTCTAGCAACAGGTGCAAAAGTTTCATCGAAATCAAGTCCTTCAACCTGTGTGTAGCATTGAGCTACAAGTCGTGCCTTATTCCTCACCACAAGGCCATTTTCATCTTGCTTGTTGTGGTAGATCCACTTTGTGCCAATAATATTATGCTTGCGAGGATCTGGACGTTTGACCAGTTCCCAGACATTATTGAGCTCGAACTGATGTAATTCTTCTTGCATGGCCTGAATCCACTCAGGCTCCAGAAATGCTTCATCTACCTTAGTGGGCTCTGTGATAGAGACAAAAGCATAGTGCCCACAAAAGTTAGATAAATGTGAAGCTTTTGAGCGGGTGAGAGGACCTGGTGCTTCAATGTCATCGATGATCTTTTCAACTTGCAATTCTTTTGCAATGCGAGGATGAGCTGGTTGTCGTCGAGGAATTTGATCAACATTTTCTTCAGCACCATTTTCTTCAGCATTTTCCTCAAGAACATCAGCTCGACGATCTCCGCGTTCTGGAATGAATTCTTCAGTAGATTCTTCGGTAGGAATGACATCCTCAGTAGCCTTCAACTTGATAGAATCTTCAGGTGCTGGTTCATCTATCACGTAGGTAGGTGCTCTCTTTGCAGCCATTAGTTTCATCGAATCAAGACATCTACAGCTTCAACAATCTTGTGAAGAGCGATGTTGAAGACCCCAGATGTGCGAGTCCTTTCCGTAACCAAGCATAAAACCTTCATGTGCTTTTGGTGCGAATTTATCATTGTGATGAGGATCCCTAATCCAACATTTAGCACCGAAGACTTTGAAATAACTCACATTGGGTTTCTTGTCAGTGAGGAGTTCATAGGCAGTCTTCTTGAAGAATTTGTGAAGATAAACTCTGTTGATGATGTGGCACGCGGTATCAATTGCATCAATCCAAAAACGATGAGGCGTTTTGTATTCATCAAGCATAGTGCGAGCCATCTCAACAAGAGTTCTGTTCTTGTGCTCCACGACGCCATTTTGCTGAGGAATATAAGGAGCAGATAACACATGAGTAATACCAAGTTCATCAAGATAGTCATTAAGACCGGAGTTCTTGAACTCAGTTCCATTGTCACTCGTGATGTGCTTGATCTTCACACCAAAGTTGGTTGAAGCCCTCGAGGAAAATCGTTTGAAGACTTCCTGCACTTCATGTTTGTAAGTAACAATGTGTACCCATGTGTACCGAGAATAATCATCAACAATAACAAAGCCATATAGAGATGCATCATTAGTCACAGAAGAATAATGATTAGGAACGAAGAGATCCATGTGAAGCAATTCAAATGGTCGAGTTGTGGTCATGACAGTCTTCACTGGATGCTTGGCCTTAGTCATCTTCCCAGCTTCACAGGCACCACACAAGTGATCCTTGAGGAATTTGACATTCTCAATGCCAATGACATGCTTCTTCTTCGCAAGCGTGTGCAAATTCCTCATGCCTGCGTGACCAAGTCGTCGATGCCATAGCCAGCCTTTTGAAGCTTTTGCAAGTAAGCACACGGCGGGTTGTGGTCCTGTAGAGAAATCAACAAAGTACAAGTCTCCTCTCCTAAAGCCTTCGAAGACTTTGGAATTGTCAGCTTCCGATCACAACACAACGATACTTGCCAAAGACAACAACCATATCAAGATCACAAAGCATTGAGAAAGACATGAGGTTGTATCCTAAGGACTCGACAAGCATGACTTTGTCCATGTGTATGTCCTTAGAGATCGCAACCTTACCTAGACCCAATACCTGACTTTTGCCTTTGTTAGTGAAGATGATATGCTTCAGATGTGACGGTGTTAAGGGAGCATTCATCAATAGATTCTTGTCACTAGTCATGTGATTTGTACATCCACTATCGAGGACCCACTCATTTGCTTTGGGTTGATCATCCTACAGATGAATTAGTGCAGCTTACAAACTCATATACTTCATAAGTGAAGAATATGACATCAAGATTACCGCTCAATTTCATCAAGCAATAGCACGATAAGCAAGCAGGAGGACGTGTGAAATGAAAGTTCATTTCATCATGATTAGCTCAAGGCCCTTTCAGCAATCGCTCAGATCTCCAAAGAAATTCTTCAATCGCTTTTGAGGACGATCGAGACCTCGACCTGCATAAGAGATTAGTTCTTTTCTTCACCACCCACATCTCAAGGGGTGGCAAAGAGTTCATCACTCATGAAAGCACCATATGAGAAAGGTGGCATGGACGCCACCCACTTCGCTTCACATAAGAGGGGTTAGGTAAGCATATGAATAAGCAGAAAAATTCTTCGTGGACTTATGAACATAATGATTTGAAGAATAATGCACATATTCATAGCCCTTAGCTCTACCTCATGTAAACAGAGTTGTTAGCACGATGATGTTCATATGAGGATTTTGATCCTTTGAGGAATTTGATCCATGTGAGGAATTTGGTCCGTATGAGGACTTGGATCCATATGAAGAATTTGGTCCATATGAAGAGTTTGATCTAGGGTTCCTATTCTTCACTGGTGGTGTCATGAGGACATTCACCTAAAGGCTTTCAACATAACTTTTGGGAACCCAAATTTTCTTCATAGGGGAACCGTTCCTGCAGTTAGTGCCAACATATCTAGCAAATACTTCACCATTCTGATTTTTGAACAGTTTATAGTTGGAGTCAAATGACTCATCAGAAGAATGAGGAGATTCACATGTAAAGCCGATAAGTTAGATGGATCAACTGGAGGTCCCTTTGCAAAGAACCCATGAGGTTTTGGGGTACCGCCAAGGCTTCCAATATATTCCATCAGCATTGAGTTTCCTCTCAAAGGCAATACCCTCTTTCCTAGGGTTTCTGTTGAGAATCTGCTTTTTAAGCACATCACAAAGAGTATGATGCCCTTTGATACTTTTGTACATGCCTATCATATACAATTCCTTCAGCCCTGCATCGTCAGTGAAACTAGCAATGTCCTCAGATGAGGAATTAGTGATAGCAGAGGCAGGTGAAGAATTTGTAACATTTGAAGCATTTGAACATTCAGTGAAGAATTAGCGATTCACGCTCAATGCACTTTAAGCATGGGGATCAAATTTATCGAGTAGCGCTGATTTGTTGAGCAAGTAATGAATCGCGCCCTTCTCAAGATCTTCATAACTCACTCTTAGCTTCAAGATCTTGCTTTTGAAGAAATTCATAAGAAAGCTTCTCGTGATCGCTTAAGAGGGTTTTATGATGACTTTGAAGGTTGTCAAACTTAGACCAAGTCTCAAGATTTTCGCTAAGTCTTTAGTGCGGTCCATTTCATCACCCAACATATCATCACTTTTGTCTAGCATGTTTTGAAGTTTTTCAATAGCCTTTTGTTGTTTCACAGCAATCTTAGCAAGTTTAGAGTAGCTAGGCTTGAGATTTTCATCGATTCATCCTCACTTGATTCGAGAGGAGGGGTATTTAGTTACCTTAGCAGCCTTTGCCATGAAGCAATAGGTGGAGCGTAGTCGCCATTGCCTTCATCACCGCTTGTTCGTGTTGCCATTTTCTTCAGAGTTGAAGATAGACTTGTCGACAAATGCGTAGCAAGAGCTAGAATTGCCACACCGACTCGACTTCTGATGCCTCCTCTTCCTCATTATCCTCACATTCAGCCTCAGAATACATTTCCTTGCCAATGAATGCCCGAGCCTTCTTGGAGCTGCTGTTCTTGTGGGATGAAGACTTCGAGGATTTTGGTGATGAAGACTTTGAAGATTTCTTCTTCTTCTTGGCATCATCAGAACTGTAATCCTTGTATTTCTTCTTCTTTAGTTCCTTGTCTCACTAAGGACAATCTTGAATGTAATGACCAGGCTTCTTGCATTTGTGGCATAGCCTTCTCTTATAGTCACTTGATGAGGAATCACTGCTCCTTGAAGATTTTCCAAAGCGACCACGCCTTGAGAATTTCTCGAACTTCTTCACAAGCAAAGCTAGCTCCTCGCTCAATTCTTCAGATCACCAAGGCTACTACCGTAATCTTCACATTCAGATTCGACACCGCCTTGGCCTTCGTGGCACGTGTTCTCGCCATAGCTTGAACCATAGAGATCTCTTTTCAGAAGTCGAACTCATGAGTATTTAGCCTCTCGAGGATATCACGGATCTAGTGACTTGTAATCAGCACACTCTTGAATCATCGCTGCAGAGTGTCAAATGATGAATCGAGTGATCTCAAAGAATTTCTTCACCACCTCATGATCGGTGATGTCATGGCACCGAGCGCTTGAAGCTCATTTGAGATATCGTGAGGCGATCGAAGGTTTGCTGAACATTTTCATTGTCGAGTCTTTTGAAGCGGTTCAAGAGATTGCAAAGAACGTCAACACGAGATTCACGTTGAGTTGAGACTCCTTCGTTTACTTTGGAGAGCCTATCCCAAATAAGCTTAGCAGTTTCCAAAGCACTTACTCTACCATACTGCCCTTTACTCAGATGACCACATATGATATTCTTTGCTTGAGAATCGAGTTGCTTGAATCTTTTCACATCAGCAGCATTCAGGGAAGGTGTGACTGAGGGAACACCATTTTCCACAACGTACCAGAGATCGTTGTCAATTGCTTCAAGATGCATTTGCATCTTATTCTTCCAGTAGGGGTAGTCCATGCCATCGAAGGTAGGACAGCCAGCAGAGACCTTGATCATACCGCGCGTCGACATAACTAGAACTCCGTGGTTAAACTAAAATCACACGTAACAAGGAGTACCTTGCTCGATACCAATTGAAAGTGCGTTATATCGACTAGAGGGGGGGTGAATAGGCGATTTTTATGAATTCTTCACTGAGGAATTTGCCGGTGAGGAACTTCCTTAGCGAAGAACTACTTGCAGCAGAATAAGTACTCAGAAGTAAGCATGACAGAATACACACATGATCATCATGATGAAATGAAGACAAACACAGAGTACAGAAAGCGTAAACACAGGATAACACAAGATGAGACAAACAGACTGAAGAAATTGAACTGAGGAAATTGAGAAAGTCTTCAGTCAAAATCTTCAAACACAGATATGAATAAACACTCAACACAGTAATGAGGAAATGAATGAGTTGAGGAAATAGAACCAGTAAGGTTGGTGAAGACAATGATTTGGTAGACCAGTTCCAACTGCTGTCTCAGTTGTACGTCTGGTTGGAGCTGCTGAGTATTTAAACTCGAGGACACACAGCCCCGACACCCGGGCCGAAAGCACGCAGCTCAGACACCAAGTCCTCATCAGATTCTCCTTGAACTAAGGTCACATGCACTTTGTCCAATCACTCATGGTAAGTCTTCAGCGACTTCCAAACCTTCACAGACTTCGGTCACTCGGCGATCCACAATTCCTCTTGGATGCTCTAGACCATGACGCCTAACCGTCTGAAGAAGCACAGTTTCAAAGATAACAAGCGCCGGGTCCACGCAGGATCAATCTCTTCAAGATGCTCAATCACTTTGGGTTTGTGGGTGTTTGGGTTTGGAATTTCTCACCGATGATTTTCGCCAAAGTCCCTGAGGATGGGTTGCTCTCAAATGACAAGTGTCGGGCTTCTCTCGAGCAGCCAACCAGCTAGTGGTTGTAGGGGCAGCTATTTATAGCCTAGGAGCAGCCCGACATGATAAGACATAAACGCCTCTTCAATGATATGACCGTTATGTGGATAAGATATTTTGGGACAGTCAAGGCCAGAGTACAAGAACGATCGGAAATTTGACTCTCAAATTCCTCGGGGCTATCATGTTCTCATCGTAGGCAATCCGCCTCGGCGAATTCCTAACTCCTCAACAGAACAAATTCTCAACACCGTAAGAACTTCGCTCATATCAATAAATTGACTGAATCAGTATGAGATTTCCAATGACTTCACTCGAAGGGATTGGTAGGTGTAGGATTTTGAGTTGAGCATCACATGGAAATTTTTCCTTAGTATTTCCTCGAGCCCCTTTAACAGTACGGTGTTTCCTATGACTCAAGAAAGAGAACAACAAAACTATGAAAATGAAAGTCTTCAAGCTTCATATTCCTTGCATGAATATCAAGTCTTCATGGACACACCAATTTCTTCACTTTCAAAGTCTTCATGAAAGTCTTCAGGAATACCAAAATCTACAGTCGAAGATATTCATTTTTAGGGGTCGACTTTCTCTGTAAATATCAAACTCCTCATAGACTTATAGACCTGTGTACACTCATAAACACATTAGTCCCTTAACCTATAAGTCTTCAATACACCAAAATCACTAAGGGCCACTAGATGCACTTACACAGACAACATTCGTGCGACACCCTACCAGGCCACGGCACATCAGAGACAAAGGCGCAGACGTGCAGCAGGGCCCCGCTCAAAGGTTTCTCTTTAGATTAAGCCCCTGTGTAAACCTTCTTTATTGTCTCTTGTTGCTTGACATCCCATGGGTATTCAATACACCCATAGGGGATACTAGCGTTATTGGCATTTCACCACAACAGACTACCGCACGTACCTGGAAATACAGGGTTCATAATCAAGGGCGCTACTCGGCCCGATATATGTTACAAAGTCAGAATACCCTCGGGAGTGTTCGGCGTCGCGAGTTTGGCCTTATATGCATCAACTCCGAATCGTGTCTTTGGTCAAATGTTGGGTTTGCCCGGCTCCTGGGTTTGCTGCCTTATGTTCCGCTTCTATCGCTAAGGCGGCTAAAGGAGAACTACTGCGACAGTTCTCGTTATTCCGGACAAGCACCTCAAGAGAGAAAGCCAAAACCGATCATTATGATATAGCGAGAGACTGGTCAACCACTCGAGGACTCGTCGGAATCTTTAGGATTCCTCCGCATTAACGAAGGGCCGTTTCCTGGTCATGTACACACGCGCCCATATCCGGATGCACGCGAAGGTACCAGGGCTACATAGTAGCCCCACCGTCAAACTCCTATGGCTAAGTGAAAGTGTTAAAGCTATATAGTCTAGTTGCCTAGTTTGACGTGTGATCACCTCCTTAATGGACCAAGACGTTGGAGCAAGTGTGATTAAGCACATTTTTTCGAACACCCCCGCATTGTATGCGAGGGGGCTGAAGCCAACGACTGCTAACTTTCAGGTTATATATACATCAAACGGCCGCACAGGAGGCACAGTAACACTTTCGGGCGAAAAGTATAAACATAGCCTCTATAATTCAAATACAATTGTTTTTACAACGGAACGATTTGTCACTCGAACATGACACTCTTCGAGCACTGAGCCTCTATCAAACGAGCTCCTTCTGTTACTTGCTCCAAGTAGTGCTCGGCTGGATCCTGGCTTCCCGTCGGATTCTAGGTTGCAATGATGGTGGCCTCCATATCGGCCCAATATCTTTTAACACGGGCAAGAGCCATCCGCGCACCCTCTATGCACGTCGATCTTTTCGTGGCATCGATTCGTGATACGGCGCCAAGGAATTGTTGCACTAAACCAAAATAACTGTCCGGCTTCGGCCCCTTCGGCCATAGATGATCTATTACAGACCTCATTGCAAGACCGGACAACCTATGGAGCTCAGCCACAGCAGCCATCCTTTCACTCAATGGCAACGGGCGCGGTGGAGCACTGAATTGCGACCAAAACAGCCTTTCTACTTCATTATCTTTTTTATCCTCGAAAAACTTGGTCGATCAGCCTTACTTCTTTGCCGATCCGCATACACGCCCATAGGCTCCAGCACCGATCCGATGAGCGCATTTTGATCTAAGAACTTCATCCGCAATAAATAGGGGCTTCCACCGCGATTTCTCCGCCCGTCAAGCTCCTCCTGCATCCCTAATTTTGGAACGCGCCTCCTTGGCCGCATCAAGAGCCTTCTTCAGTCACCGACTTTGCCTCGATTCTCCTTTTCAAGGAGCTCATACCGCCGGTATGCTTTTTTAGCTCCACAGCCATCTCGGCTATTTTATCTTCGCTGGCGATGAGCAGCCTGTTCGCCTCTCAACTCTTCTGTCGCTTTTAGGGCAGCCAGATAGCTAGCCTCGGGCTTGTTCCTTGGCTAGGCAAGCTCGCCTCGTGGCCTCCACGGCAGCAGCTCCGCAAATAAGCATATCACATTAACATTGTGATCCTCTTAATATTTCATATAAAAATAAGGAAAGCAGAGCACATACTTTGTGACTCGTTGTCAGCTGCTCACAAGCGTGATGTCAAGGCCCACAACTTCAATTGCCGCCTCGCCGGCGATTTCAGCGGTCCGGGTCTGCCGCCACGACCCTTAGCAACTCAAGCGATGAATGCAATGTGATCATTACTTAAGAGGTGATCTCCGCTTGCCGCCTAGGGCTGGCAAACCAGAGTCTCAGGGCTACTATCTATACAGAGCACACCTAGCGTAGCGGTACAACCAAAAAATTACGTATTTCATTATGTACCTCAAAGCCTTTGAGCAGGCTCGTAAAGGCTTCATTCAACCCGTTTGTGGCGGATGAAATCTTCTCAAGCACCGTGCCCATTAACGAACGGTGATCCTCCAAAAGAGCAGCTTGCTCCAGAAGGCCCGTCAGCGTGTCCGGACGGTCGCCGGACTATGCTGCACCTTCTTATCGCTTCGTGGGAGCTGAACGCCTGGGCTCAGGCGGCCAAGCACTAGCTTCGCCTCAATAATTTGGACTCCTCCGTGACGACACTGGGGTCGCCTCCCCATGAGGCGGAGAGGCGTGGGGTTTCACTATCCATCATCTCCTAAGAAGATCCTCAAGACTAACTCACCGAGAAGAGCTACTAGCCGGACTGCAAAGAATGGATCCTGGTTATTGTTCTTAGAGGAGGAAGCAGTAGCTTTGTATTTACAATTACCTTACAGCTCGGTGGAGGGCTGGCCTATTTGCGGGCATGGCGCGGTGAGGACACCCTCCGGGGCAGGGCCCCCTGGTGAAGTTTTCTTCCCTTGTCTAGGCACCTCCGTCTCCAAGTCTTCGGAGGCAGCCCTCTTCTTCCCGCGGGGGGAGGAGGCCTTAGATTCCCCTCCCCGACTATCCTCCTTCATGGAAATAGTATTTCCGGTTTGATGTGCAATGTGAAGCTCGCTTCCTGTTCTTCCCTTCGCCTTTCCCGAGGGCATTTGACTTAGCACACGCCTAAGCATCCCGGCTATTGCAGACAAGGCGAGCCTTCGAAGTGGTGCCGACACCGATTCTTCGCTCACGAGCCAATCCTCGCCATGATGGTTTTCAGAATAATGTTGTGATGAATATAAATGAAGTGTTCGGTTTCTAGGTTACTTACTTGGGTATCTGGGCGGTTGCAGCTTAGGCCCACATCCTTGGTGATGTCTGGACACTTTACTTGTGGTCCGAAGAATAACTTACACATCCCTTCGAGCATCATGCCGAAGAAGTGCTAAATAGTTCACGGACCCTCCGGGTTGAACTCCCACATCCGGAGAGGCCGACGTTTGCACGGCAGGATCCGTCGGACTAGCATTACCTGAATTACGCTGACAAGACTAATGTTCCTCTCAAGAAGCTCCCTAATGTGGCTCTGCAATGTCGGTACGTCATTAGCAGGCCCCCAATCCAGTCCCACGTTGGCCCACGACGCTAGTTGAGGCGGAGGGCCCGAGCGGAAGTTGGGAGCAGCCACCCACTTTGTGCCTATTGGAGCCGTGACGTAGAACCACCTCCGCTGCCATAGATCGGACACCTCTGGGAGGAAGCCCTCTGGCCATGGGACATCGGTAGCCATTATTGCAGCGCCCCAAGACTCGTGCATGTCGCCTCGATCACCTTCGGCTTTACATTGAAGGTCTTGAGCCATGTCAAGTGCGGGGTGATGTGGAGGAAGGCTTCAGACACCACGATAAATGATGAGATGTGAAGGATGGAGTCCGGGGCTAGATCATGAAAATCTAGCCCGTAATAGAACATGAGCCCCCTCACAAAGGGATCGAGGGTGAAACCTAAGCCACGGAGGAAGTGAGAAACAAATACGATGCTCTCGTTGGGCTCGGGAGTAGGGATGACCTGCCCTCGAGCAGAAGCCTGTGTTGATATCGGCGGTCGATACTGACCTCCTTTGAAAGCGAATGTCCTCCTTCAGGATGAGGAGGCCATCCACCGCCTTGAAGGTTGATCCCACATGATTGAAGATCCGAAGTGCCTAAGCTTGGGCTTCGTGTGTTGGAACTCGAGATGCGGAAAGGCGCAAGCGTGGTAGGAAAGAGGGATAGGCCTCGGTCCCTCTATAAAGGGGGTGAATATCAAGCGTCCCCAGCGTGACCGTTTGGGACTTGCCTAAAACACGCGGTCATACCAACAGGCGTAGTGGAGTTGCTCACGCTCGTATTGATGGGAATCCCGCAATAAGGGGAACATGATCTATGCTTCGACAAGGCATGCCAATAAAACCGCCTTGCAGTGCGTGTCATGGCAGGCCGAGAAAAACCAGTTCGTATTAAGCCAGGTCGCGGGGTAAGGGCACACCATGAAAAACATCGGCAGATTAGATTTGCAAAGTGTTATGCTGTCTACGGTGGTGTGTGGAAATTATCTTACAGAGCCGGACACGATCCTTAATCTACTTTGGAGTATTCGGAGATGGAACCCGCCTTGCAATGCCGAAGACAATCAAGGCACGACTCATCGTCATTGAAGCCTGGTTCAGGCTACCGAGGATTCCTGGATAAGGGGTATCCGGACAGCCGGACTATATACTTTGGCCTGACTGTTGACCTCAAGATACAACACTCAAGACTTCGTCCCCGGTCCGGATGGGACTCTCCTTATGTGGAAGACAAGCTTGCATCCGGATGTTAGATCTCCTTCTTTGTAACCGACTCTGTGTAACCCTAGCCTCCTCTGGTGTCTATATAAACTGGAGGGTTTAGTCCGTAGGACAACAACAATTAGAATCATAGGCTAGCTTCTAGGGTTTAGCCTCTACGATCTCGTGGTAGATCAACTCTTTTAATACTCATATCATCAAGATCAATCAAGCAGGAAGTAGGGTATTACCTCCATCGAGAGGGCCCAAACCTGGGTAAAACATCGTGTCCCTTGCCTCCTGTTACCATTAGCCTTTGACGCACAGATCGGGACCACCTACCCGAGATCCGCCAGTTTTGACACCGACACCCGGGGCTACACGCAGGACCTACGAGACGTATTGGAAAACAAAGCAGGACAGTCAAGATCGATCTACAGATCATAGGGGTGCGCCCCAACGCATGACGAGGACCGTCACGCCGGATATACTAAAAGCAAAGTCGGTCGGGCCGAATACAATAGACCAGATTCATTTCAACTGCATCATGATATAGCCCGGCATAGAGGCGCCACACACCCCCTATGCTTCACTGACGAAGTAATGGATCATGAATACCTAGAAGGGTTTAAGCCCATAAATATCGAGCCTTATGACGAAACTACAGACACCGCAGTATGGATAGAAGATTTCTTTCTCCACATTCACATGGCCTGCGGGGATGATCTACACGCCATCAAGTATCTCCCACTAAAACTGAAGGGACCGGCTCTGTCGTGGAATTAACACGTCAGATGTCCTAGCAGAAGGACTTAGTCGTGGAGCCATCACAACGAGATTAGCTTAAAGGGGTTAAACCGGAACAAAGGACACAGGAAGTTTATACTGGTTCGGCCCCTTGCGTTGAAGGTAAAAGCCTACGATCCAGTTGTTGTGGGATTGATTGATCTCGATGAGCAGGGAGCGAATCCGCTTTACCTATCTCTCGAGCTGTTGTTTATTGTCCCTGAACCGCCGCTGGGTCGTCCCTTTATATACACAGGTTGACGCCTTGGTCTCTTCCCTTCCCTAACTTACAATACAAGTTATCAATCTATGGCGGTTTACTATTATGGGCCCTAATCCGCCTTTGGGCTCTGGGCCTCTAAGCTTTAACAGTAGAGCGCCATACTCCTTGTCTTCATGGGCTTCAATATAGATGAGCAGAAACCGGCCCATCCTGGGCGGTTTACACTCAGTAGTTATATCCCCAACATTAGGCCCCAGATTGATTTGAACCTGTTCATGTCAATCTTCAATACTTAGAAAAATTCCTTGAACATCTTCTTATGATCCTCGTAAACCGCCATGATATCTCCTCCCTGTGAGCTTTGGTAAACCGCCATGACATCATCTTCTAAAATTGCAGTAAATCATCATGACGTCATCTCTGTATAAAAAAGTCATAAAGATTCCCTTTATTAATTAACTTCAGAAGATCGAGGCAACAGCTGTGCCCCATTTTCCTCTTTGGGCTCCTCGATCCTCGTGCTTGCTTGCTTATCCATTTGCCTTATAAATAGGCCCAGGGGTCCTTCCCTTTTCCCCTTTCGCGCTTCTTCTTCTTCTTCCTCTCGATGCTCAAGCCTGAAAGCTCCGCCGCCGCCCTCAACCTTCAAGCACTGCATTGTCCCTGGCCGCCGCATCAACCTGAACGTACCAGAGATCCGTGGCTCTTCTCTGCCACTCCTGTGAATCCGGTAAGCCTCCTTCTCTCAACCCTAGATCTGCATTAGGGTTTCGGTATTCATCCGTGTTCATCAGTGTTCGTCCGCATTCATTGTTTCGATCTTACTGTCTCATTGAATCTAGATAAGCTTCACATCTTTCCTTTGCGGCCGAAGCTTTAGTTTATTTCGCCTCACCATAGTATCTTTAGGACCACGAACAGATCCCATCTGGATCCTTTTTGTTCTGTTGTCGCCATTTTAGGGCTTTGATATTTTTCCTTTTCCTGGCCTGTGTTAGATCCATAATGATAATCCTTAGCTTGTGAAACCTGTTTGTGTAGCACTTATCAATTTTCAGATCTGTTTTTCTCCATACCACTGTAGGCGGTTTAACCTGTAAAAATGATAATCCGCGAGATACCATTAGCCCTCACTTAAACCGCCATCTTTACTTGATCATCAGTCTCCGGCTTAATACGCACACACATGCTTTGATTAAATTCCCCGGTTTGACACCGGTTTATGTGTATCAATCTTGAACCGTGAACCGGCATGTAAACTTTCTTTACAGTTTGTCATCAAAAATGGACAAACAATTCTCTTCTTGCAATTGGGTTCCCTCCCGGATCACAGAAGAACAACTCACTGGATATGTTCTAACTGGCACTTTGGCAAAGAAGGAAATCATTCATTCGAGAGTCCCTGGTGCCGAAAACCCTCCTGAACCTCAAGATGGAGAAGTGATTGTGTTTATGCAGCATCTGGACCGAGGGTTTAGCCCTCCCGGATCAAAACAATTCTGTGATGTACTTGCCGAACTTCCAACTCCATCCTCAAGACATTGGACCGAACTGTATGTCCAACATCTGCAATTTCCAAGTGTTCTGTGAAGTTTATCTACAAGAAGAACCGACTGTTGAACTCTTCAGAGACTTCTTCCACTTGAACCGCCATACTGAATTTTCTGACGGCCCCAATACTGAACTTGGCGGAGTGTCGATTCAAAAAAGGAAAGAAGTCGATTTTCCTCATGTCAAACATCACAGCCACCCTAAGGATTTGAATCAAACATGGTTCTATCATAGAACACCGCCCGCCGATGAAAATCCTCCGCCGGTTACCGTGGCTTATCGACTCAAAGAATGGACGCCCACCGCCTCATAAGCTTACTACCAAAGAACGACAAACATATGCACCACAGCTTGCTAAGCTCCGGGCTCTTCTAGAAAACGGCTTAACCGGCATTGACCTCGTCTGCTGTCGGGTTTCATGGGGTATCCTGCCCTTAAGCCGCCGCACCAGGTTAATGCATGAATATACCAGGGATGTCAAAGACCCTCAACGGCACACTGAAATACAGATGAATGATGATGAAGTCACTAAGTCTGTCAAAAAGATGCTAGATGAACCGATTTCTGAGTGGAGCAGGACTGGGTTGCGTCCATTTCATGCCTCCAACAAACCGCCAGCGGTAAGAATTTATCCTTCTGCTTTTTAATCTGTCTCCCCTTTAACATTTTTCTGATAGCCTTTTGTTTATTCTTACAGGCCAAAGATCCTTTTTGGAAGAGGAAAACTCAAGATAAACCGGCAAAACCACAAGACAAACTGGTGAGAGCTCCTCGTGCTAATAGCAAGGCCACAAAGAGGCCACCAAAGAAGAAAACAGCCGAGTCCTCCGATCCGCCCGAAGATGTTGATGACTCAGAACAAGAGGTAGAACTTGACTCCCTTGGTTCATTTTTCATACATCTTATTGACAATGACCATTACCACGATGATGCGGAAGCCAGCCGTGCTGGCCACGTAGAGGTAATCTCCCTTTCCTCCAATTCTGATCTTATGCCAATACGAAAACTCCGTCCCACAGTCCGGAAAGTGAAACATTCACATTCTCTCACTCATTTGGATCCACAATTTTCTTTGAGGACACAAGATCCTCGAAGCTCGTCAGACAACCCGCACAAGGCTGCAAGTCACTTCCTCCGCTTACTGTGACACCCCAATCCGAAGCGCCTGCAGAGGTCTCTTGTAATTCTAACAAGTCTTATCCCTTGGTGGGTTACTCGATTCCTCTAATCCGTCTCGACTCAAATTATCGTAACTTCCAATTCATCCTCCGCAATTGTCAACCACATAGATGCCTCCCTCAAGACCGCCCCGGTAAGCATAATAATTTTAGCTTTGCCTTCTTGCGCCGGTTTACTATATTAACCTCTGCTTGCTATTTTGCAGCCAGAGTCTGACTCAGCAAGAAAGCAAAAACAAATGTTCCCACTGATGAGATTGAACCGGAGAGGACCTCAGAAGGTGCCAGGGAGATGCTGATATTGCTATGGATGATACTGTACACAAGGTCGATATCGATGTCGATCCGCCGGTTAACCCGGCTAGTCCTCATGTCGATCCACCAAGTCCTACCACCAATCCTCCAAGTCCAACTGCTGATCCGCCGAGCTAGGCCAAAGCCTCAGATAAACCGGCGAGCCCAAATAAAGCAACTGATGATGTTGTGATTACCGGGTTTGGCCATACTTCTCCTGGCAATCCTGCCGCTTTGTCAAAGCACAAGTACAAAGTGGAATCTGCATCAAGAGAAAGGCAAATGGAAGACTGATCTGCTGTCAGTGCTCATCTCACCGCCAAGAACTTCACTCTGGATACCTAAACCACCTATATGCAAGCCGTGACTATGAGGCCTGTTTAGTCAATTTTATGAAGGAGCTCTATGAGGTAACTTCCATTCCAAACACTATAAATTTTTGTTGTACTGTATATCAACTCCATTGTAGCCCCCAAGGGCAGGTTTATC
The DNA here is from genome assembly GCA_021437245.1 of Aegilops speltoides. Lineage (NCBI taxonomy): Eukaryota > Viridiplantae > Streptophyta > Magnoliopsida > Poales > Poaceae > Aegilops > Aegilops speltoides. The sequence goes on along the minus strand of CM038147.1, from coordinate 315,565,107 downwards.
TCTTTAAGATGAACCGGGACTTTGGATAAAAATACTTCAACTGTGTAGCCCCCAAGGGCCGGTTTATCTCTTCAAGATTAACTGGGACTTTCTGTTGCAAAACTTGTCCATGTTTAATTGCTTCACCTCTGAAGTTTCTGATCAAGTACGCATTAGCCCCCAAGTGCCAAGATTAATACTTGTATTGAGGCTTGGGACTTCAAATAACAGTCAAAAAGAAGCAATCCGCATTAGCCCCCAAGTGCTAAGTGTATAACTTGTTATGTGCTTGGGACTTTTAAGAAAAATATTAACATCTTCATCATCTGTCGTTTGCAGGCTGACTTGAGCAACAAAGGTTCCCAAATTGCTGATCTTCAAGAAAACATCAAGTCCCAGCAGGCAGGAACCTCCAAAGCCAGAGATGAACTGAAGGGCACTTTAACTGCCATGGAGCAATTAAAGGATGGCTTCAAGAGCGAGCGGGCTGACTGGGAAACTGAGAAGGCTGCTCTATTAAAGCGGGCTGAAGATGCGGAGGCGGCTCTTAAACCGGTGGCGGAAGAGCTAACTGGGTTAAAGCATCAAGTCAATGCTATGACTTCTGCAATATTTGGTAAGTACTCTTTGTAAGAACCTTTCTGTAAAAATCATTGAAGTTGCCAGTTTAACAGCAAATTCTTAAACCGTTTGCAGGTAGTCGTGTTGCTCATCTAGGCTCAGATATGCAGATGAAGTTGAAAGCAGCCTATACGTTGATAGAAAACTATATACCGGTGAGCAACGAGTCATCTGTGCAGCCTCCTACAACAAACCGGCACCAACATTGATCAAGCATACGTTGTCCAAATTATCTATGACCCCTGTCTAGATAGAAGAGGTAAAGCGATTCACGTAAGGGCCGGGCGCTTAATGTAACCGACTCGGCCAAAGCTTGGATTGCTGATCTTAATCTGGCAGATATTGCAAAGGGCTATCCTGGCCAACAAGAAGACGGGTTAGACTTTGATAATAAAGCCCTCAAAGCCTTGACAAAGGAGATGCGCCCGCTGGCAATCCAATTGGCCGAAGAGGTTGACTTGTCTGTCCATCGGTCCAGCTATGACGCAGACAACAAACGGGTTGATGCAGCTATGAAAGAAGCACAGAATCTTATCCCTCCAATTCCTAAGCACACCTATGCCCCTGACGTTGAACCGTCCAATCTTATAAGCAACGAAGCTGTCTTCCAAGCCCTAACCAGGATTGATTGGGGCACCCTTGACTTCCAGCCACTGGGTGAGGAGGAGGAGGTTGAACCGACGCGAGATGATCCTTCAACTTCACGTCAGCCTGGTGACGAATCATAATCCGGCAGCTAGTTTGATTTTCGCATATAGCGTTCTGGGCAACAAACAATTATTCTTTTGGGCATCAAAGCGCCTTGTAATAGGCTAGTTGAAATACTTTGATCTTCTGCTATCGTGCACTGCTACCTGATATTGTAATCTGGCATGATTGTTGCTATGCTTGCTTTATGTGCCTTAGTATTTCTTATAAAATCCTGCCTTCTGCATTTGAAAAACTTAAACATGTCCTGGCGGTTTACTCACGGACGGGTTATGATACCCAATACAGAACCAGAATTCTCATAACCAAGGTTATAAAGTAATGAAATATGAAGTATATCATACCTGTGATATTAAATTACCTTTGTTGGTTTACCAACTTGTGTAGTAAGGGTGATAACCCAAATTTGAGTGTTTGAAAACTCCCACCATGCTGTGCTGGTGCATAATAAGCCATGCCGGGTTATGACAAACACCGGATGATCATCCTGGCGACTTATAGTCAATGCCAGACCGGATTAAGAGATGTCGGTTCATAATTGATTATGTGCTAACAGCTGATAACTGTAAGCCACGCCGGGTTAAGAAACACCGGGTTGATGTATTGACATATAGTCGGGTCAGGTCAGTAGACGCCGGTTTAACTTAGAACCTTATCAAAAGAGATAAAACTTTGCAAAAACAAAATCAAATAAAAACTTGTAGTCGAGGCTTTTCAAGGGCTGCTAGGCCCAAATTCGAGGCTTTTCATGGGCTGCCAGGCCGCTGAGTTAAACCATTTGACAAAGCCTTTTAAGATGGGCCTCCAATTAACCAATCGTCGTTTTAACTTTGACAAGTTCAGGGTCTGTATAAGATTGACTTGTCAAACATTCGGTGGGTCATACCAGGATTACCTGGATAGGAGTGGCTTACTTGATGAAGGTAGGTTAACCCGGGGATTTAGGTGAATACACCAGGCTTCCAAGCCGTGGCTTGATAGCCAATTACAAGAGTCCTTTAAAACTCTTTGTTGCTTTGCACAACGAGCCCCCAAGTAAGTTTGTGAGTTGTGCTCAATGGGTGCCTATGCTTGAGTTGTGCTTTTAGCAACAATACTCTCTTTGGACCCTTGGATGTGAAGCTCCCAAGCTTTATTGTGGCATGATAGCCGGTTTAATGGACAAACAGGACGTCGCTTTATAAGCAGAAGCCCCCTTGTAACCAATAAATATTGGAAGAACGGCAGAGGCCCTGCTTGTTGCAAGGACGCCAGTTTATTATATTGATCATAATATATACATTGTCAAAATATGTACATAATGAGAGCCTATGGCTCAGGTGTAGTAAGGCTGTAGATGAGCGATATTCCACGGCCGACGGGTCTCCTCCTCCGATTTGCTTGAGTCTTTGTGCTCTCGAACGTCGATGAGGTAGTATGATCCATTGTGCGGATTCTTGCTGACCACAAAGGGCCCTTCCCAAGGTGGGGATAATTTGTGCATATCGGTCTGATCCTGGATGAGCCGGAGCACTAAGTCGCCTTCTTGAAAGGTTCTTATTTTAACCCGATGGCTATGATAACGCCACAGGTCTTGCTGATAAACCGCCGAACGACCCAATGCCATGTCTCGTTTTCATCTAACAGGTCCAGTGCTTCTTGGCGTGCTTGCTCGTTGTCCGCTTCAACATAATTGGCAACCCGGGGCGAGTCATGACGAATATCACTTGGGAGTACCGCCTCTGCCCCGTAAACCATGAAGAAAGGTGTATAACCTGTAGATCGATTTGGGGTGGTGTTTATGCTCCATAACACAGATGGTAATTCTTCCACCCAACAACCCGGCGTCCTCTTCAAAGGAACAATAAGCCGAGGCTTGATACCCTTCAAAAATTCCTGATTAGCCCTCTCAGCTTGACCTTTAGATTGGGGGTGAGCCACGGACGACACATCAAGCCGGATGTGTTCTCGTTGACAAAAGTCCTCCATCTCACCTTTGGAGAGGTTCATGCCATTATCTGTGATGATGTTGTGTGGAAAACCAAAACGGAAGATCACCTTTTTGATGAATTGAACCGCCGTGGCTGCGTCACACTTGCTTACTGGCTCTGCTTCAACCCATTTAGTAAACTTGTCAACCGCCACCAACAGGTGGGTCTTCTTATCTTTCGATCGCTTGAAAGGCCCTACCATGTCAAGCCCCCAAGTAGCAAACGACCAAGTGATGGGAATCATTCGTAGCTCTTGAGCCGGAACATGAGCTCGTCGTGAGAATTTCTGACAACCGTCGCACCGCCTCACCAAGTCCTCAGCTTCAGCATGAGCCGTTGACACGTCGCCAACTTATCTATAATTTTTTATTGCTCCATGCTACTTTATCTACTGTTTTGGAGTATATTGGGCTTTATTTTCCACTTTTATATTATTTTTGGGACTAACCTATTAACCGGAGGCCCAGCCCAGAATTGCTTTTTTTTGCCTTTTTCAGTATTTTGAAGAAACATAATATCAAACGGAGTCCAAACGGAATGAAACCTTCGAGAACGTGATTTTCTCATCAGATAAGATCCAGGAGACTTGGACCCTCCGTCAAGAAAGCCACGAGGTGCGAGGGTGGAGGGCGCCCCCTGGGCGCGCCCCCTACCTCGTGGGCCCCTGTGACGCCCCCGATTCAATCGTACACTAATCATACACGCAAATGTGTACGATCAAGATCAAGGACTCACGGGAAGATATCACAACACAACTCTAGACACAAAATGAAATAATACAAGCTTCATATTACAAGCCAGTGGCCTCCAGGGCTCGAATACAAAAGCTCGATACACAAGCGAAGTCACGAAGCAACAATATCTGAGTACAGACATAAGTTAGACAAGTTTTGCCTTAAGAAGGCTAGCACAAATAACAACGATCGAAGAGGCAAGGCCTCCTGCCTGGGACCTCCTAACTACTCCTGGTCCTCGGCGGTCTCCACGTAGTAGCATCCATTGGCGGTGGCATCTGGCTCCAAGGATCCACCATCTGGTTGCATCAACCGGAAAGAAGAAAGAAGGGGGGAAAGGGGTAGCAAAGCAACCGTGAGTACTCATCCAAAGTACTCGCAAGCATCATATCTATACTATATGCATTTGTATCAAATGGAAGGGTTGTATCTGTGGACTGAACTGCAGAATGCCAGAATAGAGGGGGAAAGCCTAGCCTATCGAAGACTAGCATCTTCACGCAGCTCCGAGCATCTTGCAGCATGTAGAAGAGTAAAGAATAGCAGTTTATAATTACAAACATGTTGTAACATTAATGCCCAGAGATCCTTCCTCGACTACCTGCGAGAAAGCAATCCCGGAGCCACATATCTCAAGTATCCATTTGTAGTTGTATAAAGATCAGGATATAAGTCTGAACGTCCATTACCGAGGACACGGTATTCGAATATATAACTTCACCGCAGGGTGCACCACGCTACCCAACACGCCGATCACTCGGCGGACACACCTTTCGGGTCAATGCCCTCCTCGAAGATCAACACGCCGCAGCCCGACCTAGGCTCAAAGAGAGGTCCCCGCCGGTCTACATCCTAAGCACCTGTGTTCTGGGCCCATCGCCGCAAAGACTCGGTCGCAGCACGCAGGGTGAATACCAAGATCGCCGGATGGCCAAAGACGATCCGACCGCGCCGACCCATCGAATCGATGTCCGACAAAGCTTCGTTCGATACTACGACGCCGAGGCCCATATCTATTCTCGTGTGGTGGTTAGTGCGTAGGCCGAGGCCAACCTCGTAACAAATACCCAAACCATAGTGTATTATTAGCTTATGGAGACGAAAGCAGAGACTCACGATCGAAGTGACCCCATCGCCTGCCTCGTGGACTTACGACAAGGGCTCAGAATGCCCGGCCGTGCCACGTCATTATCTTGCGGGTGCTCTCCGAGCCCGCCCGACTTTCACCAAGGTCCCAAGTAAAGTCAAGGTAACCGTGTGTCCAAACATCAAGGGGAAAACCCGAGGAATCACCCCCGGTGGATTCCACTCAATGTAATCATCAAGGTGAACGTAAGAGGGACCACCCTCGAGGTTCACACTTGAGGTGTTGAACTACGTAACCGTGATCGAATGGTGAAAGAGGAAATCACCCTCGACGACCACGCAATCAATAGCTACACTACGTAATTATCACCAGAGTGCGTTATGAGGGATCACCCTCGGCACTTGATAGTAGCTCTGCAGAGTTGAGCAACTAAAGGGGCGTGATGTGATGTGAGGTGTCGGGCTCTGGTCGTCAATCATGCTGATCGAGTCGTCGATGATGAAGCAGGGGCAACAATGACAAGGTGGGGGTCACTGGTGGATCACTATCCAACCTATACTAAGCAGTTTAGGATAAGCAGGTAGGTAACAAAAGCAGGTACAAAAGCAGGCTATGCATCAGAATAGGAACAAACAATAATAGTAGCAAAATCTAATGCAAGCATGAGAGTATAGAATAGGCGATATCGGGATGATCAAAGGGGGGCTTGCTGTAACACCCCGGATGTATCTTTCCATATTTGTAACTCCAACTCTTGCCATTTTCGGATATGTGCTATGATATTCCCTCCGTGGTTGGGTTTTGTTTTCGTTTTGCATTTTGTCCATTTCATGCATCTCATATCATGTCATCATGTGCATCTCATTTGCATACGTGTTCGCCTCATGATTCCTAACATATTCCCCGTCATTCTGCTTTTGCAATCCGACACTCCTATGTTCCCTGCGCCCCTCTTGTTCATTTTCCGTAAAGGGTGTTGAACATTCTTGAATGGACCGAGCCTTGCCAAGTGGCCCTCGTATAGCACCGTAGACCACCTGTCAAGTTTCGGTCATTTGGAGTTCGCTTGGTACTCCAACGGTTAACCGCACTCTCGCAAAGGCCTCTTTTAAGTTGCAGCCCAACAACCCTCCAAAACAGCCCAATAACCCATCTAACTCCCTCCATGCCCTCGGTCGCTCGATCACGATCGTGGGCGAAAACTACACCCCATTTGGACACTCCTAGCTCCTCTACCTCTATAAATAGACCTCCCCAAAATCCGCAAACCCTAAAATTTCTCTCCGCGCCACGGACACGTCCGATCGGACCGACGCTGTCCACCGCCGCCCGACGAATCAGTAGCGCCACGGCTCCACACCGCCGCCGCTGCCGCACACAGAGCGGCCATGTCTCTGCCCATGCCATTAGCCGCTGCCGCCAAGGCTGCCCTGCCATGCTCACCTGCCTGCAGCGCCGCCATCTGCCGCCGCCCGCCTGCCATCATGCGCTGCTCCGCCTGGTCGCCTCGCCGTCGCCGCCGGCCATTGCCATGCTGCCGCCGCCACCATCGCTGACCGCCTGCCACCTCCCTCCTCGGCGCCGTCCCGGTCGCCGCTCCTCCGGCGAGCAGCCGCGCCGCCGTCCTCGACCCCGGCCCGATCCGATCCAGACCTAGGTTGACTTTCCCCGACCCCGTTTTTCGTCTAAGTATTTTGTCTGTGATTAATTTCGTGGCATTTTCATAGCATCACATCTCCGCAACTGTGGCTCCGTTTTGGGCGTATAATATGTCAAATTGTTCGACTCGAAGAGTACAACATTTCATTCCATTGCATCATTTGCATTTGAGCTCATCTTGATGCCCGAAATGCTGTTGGAAGATGGCTTCAGATCGTTAGTTTCAGAATCTTATCAGTTCGAGCTCTTTTGTCATTTTTGCCATGAATTATGTGTGCACCCTATGAACTTGAGCCCTACATGTGAGTTGAACATTGCCATGCCATCTTTCCAGGGGTGTTTGCCATGTATTTTTGTGAGTTATGTGTTGACTAGAACAAGCATGCAAAGTAGGGATGATGATGTTGCTGATTTCAGGAACTTAGTGTTTTCACTAAGTCATGTCCTGCTGTTAATTTTATGCCATATGTTCATGTTGTTACAGAGAGATCTATGCCCTTTTTGAGCATGATCAGTAAGGGTGTTTTGAACATATGGATGTGCTCTATCCATCCATGCCTTTGTTGGTATTTAGGGAGTAGTCTAGCATGTCATTTTCGTGCTCTACTTTTGCTTGAAAATGTTTCCTGGCAGACTGTTTGCATGAGATTCATTTTTCACGAGGTCGCTAGAAGTTGATCCGTATGCTATGATGTTGTTCTTGCCATGTATAGCTCCTATGCCATGTCTTCTTGATGGGGGTATACTTAGTTTATCTTGAGATGCTCTGTAGTGAGTGCATCGAGCTCACGAACATGCCATGTTGAATCTGTTTTTGCCATGCCCAGTTTTTCTACTAAGTCTGAAATCTGTAATAAAACTTGCAATGTTTACATGGGTGCCATCATTTCTTAAGGTCCTTTTTGGCTTATGGTCAGTAAGGGACTATTGAAATATGCTTTGAGTAGAATCATGTCATGCCTTGCTTTGCTATTATAAGTTCCTGTAGCATGTTGTTTGCTTGCTCTAAACATGCCTTCCAGATGTTAATTCCTGGCATGCTAGTATTTTCACTAAGTCTGTGAACCTGATATTTTGAGCACTTTCACCATGCTTGTTTGAACATGTTATGATGTGATTTAGCCGTAGCTCAGTGTTCCTCTTTTGTTAAGCATCTCCTGTGGTTCGCTGCCATATGCTTTGTTTTTATGTTGGGGTGCTGTAGCATAGTTTCTTGTTGCTTGCTAACTAGCATCGGGCTGTTAAACGCAGATTTGCGTCATTCTTGTTTTGCTTGTCAATTGCAAACCGTGCATCCGATTCCGGTGATCTTTATATCGATTTCAACCGAAATCATCTCATCTTTCCAGCGGCATACTTGGTTTGCCAAGTTGATGCCCGGTTCATCATTTTCCTTCCGGAGCACACATATGCATTGCATATCACATCTCGCATCGCATGTCATGTTTTGCATCATATTGCTTGTGCATTGTTCCTTGTTTGATTGTGGTTCCGCTGTTTGTGTTCTTGCTTTGGGTAGAGCTGGGAGACGAGTACGTGAACGAGGAACCTGTTGAGAACGCCACGAAGATCAAGCCTTCGACAACTCGAGAACCTTACAGCAAGATGACCATACCTTCGATATCACTTCTATCTTTGCTTGCTAGATGCTCGCACTTTGCTATGCCTATGCTGCGATACCTACCACTTGCTATATCATGCCACCCATATTGCCATGTCAACCTTTAACCATCCATGTCCCGCAAACCGCTGATTGGCTATGTTACCGCTTTGCTCAGCCCTCTTATAGCGTTGTTAGTTGCAGTGAAGATGAAGTTTGTTCCTTGTTGGAACACGGATATTTTGGGATATCACAATATCTATTGTTTTAATTAATGCATCTATATACTTGGTAAAGGGTGGAAGGCTCGGCCTTATGCCCGGTGTTTTGTTCCACTCTTGCCACCCTAGTTTCCGCCATACCGTGTTATGTTCCTTGATTTTATGCTCCTTACGCTGGTCGGGTGATTTATGGGACCCCTTGACAGTTCGCTTTGAATAAAACTCCTCCAAAGAAGGCCCAACCTTGGTTTTACCATTTGCCACCTATACCCTTTTTTCCTTGGGTTTTCGCGAGCCCGAGGGTCATCTTTATTTTAGCCCCCGCCGCTGCTCCTTCGAGTGTTGGTCCAACTCGAGCGATGTCCGCGCCCGGGCAACCAGGGTCTATGCCAACCCGCTGCCTTGCTCATCCGTGTGCCCCGAGAACGAGATATGTGCAGCTCCTATCGGGATTTGTCGGCACATCGGGCGGCTTTTGCTGGTTTAGTTTTACCATTGTCGAAATGTCTTGATGTACCGGATACCGAGTCCGATCGGAGTGTCTTGGGTGAAGGTTTATTCCTTCGCTGATCGCGAGAGCTTGTTATGGGCTTGTTGGGACACCCTGCAGGTATTATCTTTCAAAGCCGTGCCCGCGGTTATGAGGCGATGGGAATTTGTTAATGTCCGGTTGTAGAAAACCCAAGTTGACCTTTAATTAAAATACATCAACCGTATGTAACCGTGATGGTCTCTTCTCGGCAGTAGTCCGGGAAGTGAACACGGTGTTGGAGTTATGTTTGACGCAGGTTGTTTAGGATCACTTCTTGATCGCTACTAGCTTCACGACCGTGTTTTGCTTCTCTTCTCGCTCTCTTTATGTATGTAGCCACCATGTATGCTAGTCGCTGTCGCAGCCCCTCCTTTTACACCAGCCTTCCCTTGCTTAAATAGTCTTGATCTCGCTGGTGTGAGATTGCTGAGTCCCTCGTGGCTCACAGATTCTACCAAAACAGATGCAGTACCGGTGATGCCAGCGCCGATGGCTAACCGAGCTGAAGTGGGAATATGATGAGGCCCTTGGTCGATACTATGTTTCATTTCCGCATTTATTAGTAGTGGAGCCCAGCTAGCGATCGGGATCCGTGTTGCATGTGGGGTATTCTTCTTTATTTTGGTTCCAGAGACGGACCTTGAGTGTAATCTGAATGATGAATGTTTATTTATGTATTGTGTGAAGTGGCTAATCGTAAGCCAACTATGTATCTTTTCCCTTATGTATTACATGGATTGTGCTAAGATTACCTCACTTATACATTGCTTTCAATGCGGTTATGCCTCTAAGTCGTGCTTCGACACGGGGAGATATAGCCGCATCGAGGGCGTTTCAAGTTGGTAATCAGAGCCATCCCCGACCTTAGGAGCCCCCACTGCTTGATCGTTTTTAGTGGCCGAGTTGTGTCTAGAAAAATGTTTTGAGTCATTTAGGATTATATATATCGGAGAGTGTAGGATCGGAAGTATGTCTAGAGGGGGGGTGATTAGACTACTTGACAACTTAAAAGTTTAGCCTTTTGATTAGGGCAAGTTTTTAGCAAGTTCACAATGATGACCAAGTCAAGTATCACCCTACACATGCAATTCTAGAGTAGTGGCAGCGGAAAGTAAATTGCACATGTAGTAAATAAGAGGTGGAGAAGAGCAAACGCAATTTGGAGACACGGAGATTTTTCTCGTGGTTCCGATAGGTGGTGCTATCGTCAATCCACGCTGATGGAGACTTCAACCCACGAAGGGTAACGGCCATGAGAGTCCACGGAGGGCTCCACCCACTAAGGGTCCACGAAGAAGCAACCTTGTCTATGCCATCATGGCTTACGCCCACGGAGGACTAGCCTTACTCGGGGTAGATCTTCACGAAGTAGGCGATCTCCTTGCCCTTACAAACTTCTTGGTTCAACTCCACATCTTGATGGAGGCTCCCAAGCCACACCTAACCAATCTAGGAGGCACCACCCTCCAAAAGGTAATAGATGGTGTTGGTGATGATGAACTCCTTGCTCTTGTGCTTCAAATGATAATCTCCCCAACACTCAACTCTCCTCACCGATTTGGCTGTGGTGGAAGAAAGGATTGAGTGGAAAGCAACTTGGGAAGGCTAGAAATCAAGTTTCATATGGTGGGAGTGGAGCAACTCGATCTCAACACAAGGGTAGGTAGTTTTCTTCTCGTAAATGTAAGGTAGGAGTGGTAGTTCTTTCGATGGCTCTCTCCACTAATGAAGAGGAGGTGGAGGGTATTTATAGCCTCCACACAAAATCCAACTGCTACACACATTTGACCAATCTCGGTCGACCGGTTGTTGACAACTCGGTGAGACCGAAAGTTCAAATCTTAGAACGTTGGGATTTTCGTGGGACCGAAAATACAATCTCGCTAGTCCGATTCTTCCAAAGTCTAGGGTTTGCCATTCTCGGTGGGACCGACTTTTCTCATCTCGGTGACACCGATTTGAGTACGTATGGTTGCGTAAGGTTGGCAACACTAGTTTCGGTATGACCGAGTTTGGAATCGGAAAATCCGAAATTTCTAGGGTTTGGTATATGGCTGAGGTGGTTCATCTCGGTGTGACTGAAGTTTATGAAATCGGTGGGACCGAGATTACTTATGAGTTTATGTTGGAATGAAAGATTGCTGATAGTTTGAGAGATAAATCACTAAGCACTTTGAGCAACCAGATCATCATCATAACCTCATCCCCTTTAATAGTATTGGCTTTCCTATGGACTCAATGTGATCTTGGATCACTAAACCAAAATGGAGTCTTGAGCTTTTGCCAATGCTTTCCTTAGCATTTTGAGGGGTCCACATCATCAATATTGTTATACCCATATCAATCGAACTTTCTAAAATATTCTCAAGAAATAATTAGTTCAATGATATATATGTTGTTATTAATTACCAAAACCACCCGGGGATTAGTTGCACTTTCAGAGAGTTTAGGAATTCTTTTTACTCCCCAGTCCCTTCGACCTTCCGTGAGGTATCCCGACGAGAGTTTTGACTCTTCTCTTCTCAAATTTCACTAAAAAAATTTTAGGATCACGCTGGTATCTTAGAATCGTTCGATGGTTTTATGATGACAACATTGTCTTGGTTGCCTCGACATTTAGGGTTGTGGCGGTGTCCCGGGAGTTGAGCTCCGAGGTGTTGTCGCCATAATTTTATCGCTGCAGCCTCGAATACCGAGTTTAGTACGCCGACATCGAAAATCTCTTTTATGCGCAGCCAGTGAGATAACCCCGCTAACCCAAAGATCATGTGAGTACGGAGTATTGCCATGACTCAGATAACGGATGCTTTTCAAGGTTGAGGTACACGATTTCAAGGTTTCTTGGTTATGTGTTGAAGGATGGATACAAATGGATGTAGGGATTGTTAGCTTGGGTGAGATATATATTGCTCCCCGTATCCCCAACACCGATTGCATAACCGAAAGTTTCGGAGTTTATAGGTGGGAGTCAAGTAGCTCTAGCTTTTCTTCCGCAGATATTTGGTTTGTGATTGGGTAATCCTTACCACTTATTTGTTCCATTCATACCTTGTTTTTATTTTTATTCATCAATCTCTTATCAAGTGGCTTCTCACCTTAATGGACGGATGTTTACTTTGGAATTCATTCGCTCATACCGTTCAATGTTTATTGTGAAGACTATATGTTGCAATTTCTATCCGCTGATTCAACTTGTCTATCTGCTCATCAAGATGCTAACGGATGTCACCTCTTCAGATGGCTCCGCGAACGCGTCCGTAATCCGAACGCAGTGATGGGAGTCGCGAACCCTCCACCTCCACCTCCGCCTCCGGAGGCATGGCAAACTTTGATGGCAACCACTAACGCCAACGCCGCTTGTTGATTCAGCTGATGCAAGAGCGCAACCAAGGCCAAGGCAACAAAGGGAATCAAGGTCAAGGGCAGTTCTACCATCACCACGCTTCCTACACTCAACCAATTCCTTGCAAACCAGCCAAAGTCTTTCACTTCGTGCGAGGCCACGACGCCGACGATTGGCTCGTGGATATCAACAAGCATTTTGAATGCAGCAATGTCGACCCGAGGACTACGCCAAGTTCGCGGCTTTTCAGCTCAAGGATCAGCAATGATTGGTTCCAAAGAATACAAGGATTCCAGAGGTGGTCGAGTGATTACTTGACTGATTGCCGGGACTTTAAAGCTCACCACATTCCTACCAAAGTTGTTGAGAGCAAGCGTGAGGAGTTCCGCAATCTCAAGCAAGGAAACATGTCAATGTATGAATACAACATACAGCTTTGTAAACTTGCTCGATTCGCTAAACAAGACGCTCCTGATGAGAAAAGTATGATCTATCGCCAGAGGTGGCCTTAGAGAGGATCTGCAGCTATCTCTTGTTCTTTCCGAGCCTACTCGGTTTGATCAATTCTATAATATGGCACTCAAGCTAGAAGGTGCTCAGCTCAAGTGTGAGGCTTCAAAGAAGAGAATCAGGATGCAGCTCACTCTTCTTCTTCCTCTCAAGTGGCAAAAAGCAGCAAAAGTTCTACCTTCCTCCTCCTCCGTTCCGCCGGCCTTATCATCGCCAGAAGAACTCGTGTGGTCGTGGATCTTCCCACCCACCCAACCCAAGCTACTGTAACAAGTCTCACCTCAAGCTCCAAGGTCACATGCTCCTTATCACCGCTCGCTCTCGAGGTGACCTGCAACAAGTGCCAGCAGAAGGTCACTATGCTAACAAATGCCATAACCAAAGGCGCCTTCCTCCTCCTCCTCCCGTGAGGTCTTCAAGCAATGCAAAGGGTCAAGCATAATCCCAAGTCTGCAAAGGTGAACATGATGAATGCAGCGCAAGCAGAGGATTCTTCCGATGTGATAATGGGTAATCTTCCGCTTAATGATATTCCCGCAAAAGTTTTATTTGATACGGTGCTTTTATTTCATTCATATCAAAGCCTTTTGCATCCATGCACGATTTGCATACCGTTGATCTGCCTAAGCCGATAGCGTTTCATCTCCGGTTTATTCATGAACACCAAGATGATGGTCCGGATGTTTCTATCAAGATGGGCGACTATAGATTTCTGTCTTCTCCAATGGTTCTTGGCGACTCGGATATTGATCTAATTCTCGGATGGATCGGCTTTCAAAGACAAAGCTCAACTTGATTGTGCTGCCAGTGCATTCAATTGACACACCCTTCCGAGGATGTTATCATCTATGCCGCCGTGATGAAACCATTCAGTTGTTTTCTCTCAATGAGAAGGGCGAGTTGATGCTATCTCTCGATTCCAATGCTTATGAGTACCAAGATGTCTTTCCGTAAGAGCTTCCGGTATGCCTCCTCATCGCCACCAAATTCGTATTGATCTTGAGCTCGCATCGAACCCGCTTTGCAAACGCCCTTACAAGCTTGGACCCAAGGAGCTGAAAGAATTGAAGAAGCAGCTCGATGAACAAGAGCGTCTGGGTTTGATCGCATCGAAGTTCATCTCCATGGGGATGTGGAGTTCTTTTTGTCCGAAGAAGGATGGCACGGACCGACTTTTGTCCGACATCGCCCATTGAACAAGAAGACAATCAAGAACAAGTATCCACTTCCCAACATCAATCAGCTTTTCGAGCAACTCAAAGGTGCTAAAGTATTCTCCAAGCTTGACCTCCGTATGGGTTATCATCGATTCGCATTCGTGAACAAGATATTCCCAAGACAGATTCGAACAAGCTATGGTTCTTATGAATATACCGTCATGTCTTTCGCCTTGTCAATGCTCCTCCAACTTTCTCTCGCATGATGAACTTTATCTTCAACCCCTACACAAATGATTTCGCCTTGGTGTATCTCGATGATATTTTGGTCTTCCCAAGAACAAGCGTGATCATGCCAAACATTTGCGGTTGGTGCTCGACAAGCTCGTAGAGCATCAATTCTATGTGAAGTTTTCCAAATGTGAGTTCGGCTTGATGAAGTTCTTTATCTTGGTCATATCATCTCAGCCAAGGGCATCGCTGTTAATCCCGAGAAGGTGTCTTCAATTGTGAATTGGGAACGCCCTCGTATCGTCAAGCAGCTCCAGATTTTCTCGGTCTTGCAAGCTATTGTCGAAGATTCGTTGAGAATTTCTCCAAGATTGCAAAGCCTCTTTCCAACCTCCTCCGTAAGCATGTCAAGTATGTCCGACGCTCGAGTGTGATGTCGCTTTCAATACCCTCAAAGAGAAGTTAGTTACAGCTCCCGCCTTGACTCCTCCCGATGAATCCAAGCCATTCAAGTTTTCGTGATGCTTCCTTGCAAGGTCTCGTGCTGTGTTAATGCAAGAGAAGAAAGTTGTGGCCTATACCTCTCGTCAGTTGAAGCCCAACGAAAAGAACTACCCCACTCATGATCTCGAGTTGGCGGCAGTTGTCCATGCATTGATAACATGGAGACATCTCTTGTTGGGAAGGAAAGTGGACATTTTCACCGATCACAAGAGTCTCAAGTATATCTTCACTCAACCAAACCTCAACCTCAGGCAAACTCGATGGGTCGAAATGATTCAAGAGTACAATCCAAGTATTGAATATACTCCGGCAAGGCGAATGTGATTGCAGATGCTCGAGCGAAAGGCTTATTGCAACAGCAATTCTCAAGCCCTTCCAACCAGATCTTTGTGAAGCTTTCCGCAAGCTGAATCTTCAAGTTGTTCCTCAAGGCTTTCTTGCCAACCTCATAGTCTCTCCTACTTTGGAAGATCAAATTCATGAGGCACAACTTCTGGATACCATGGTGAAGAAGGTGAAACGTGGTATTGAAAAGAGCATTTCCAAATACAAGTGCTATCGCTTGGATGACAAAGACACTCTTTTCTTTGAGGATCGTATTGTGGTTCCTAAAGGCGATCTGAGAAAAGTCATCATGAATGAGGCACACAATTCCCTCCTATCCATTCATCCCGAAGTACGAAGATGTACCATGACCTCAAGCAATCGATTGGACTCGAATGAAGCGAGAAATTGCTCAATTCGTGAATGAATGTGATGTCTGCAGAAGGGTGAAAGGTAACACCAAAGACCAGCTGGTCTCCTCCAACCTCTTGCTATTCCGGAATGGAAGTTTGATCATATCGAGATGGACTTCGTGGATCGGATTTCCTAAGTCCAAGCGTGGAAATGATGCTATCTTCGTTGTCATTGACAAGCTTACTAAAGTGGCTCATTTTCTTCCGCCAAAGAATCTATCACAGCAGCTCACCGGCAGAGCTATACACCTCCGAATTGTCTCCTTGCACGGTATTCCGCAATTGATTTCTTCTGACTGTGGAAGCATCTTCACTTCTAAGTTCGGGATTCTTTTCAAGGCCATGGGCACCAACATCTGCTTTCAAAGACAGCTTTTCATCCTCAAACAAGTGGCCAAGTCGAGCGAGTCAATCAAATCCTTGAAGATATGCTCGTGGCTTGTGTCATTTCCTTTGGCATGAAGTGGGAAGAGTGTCTTCCATATGCCGAAGTTCTCTTACAACAACAGCTTCCAAGCGAGTTCGCAAGGCCCCATTCGAAATTTCTATGGCGTAAAGTGTCGACTCTCTCAATTGGTCCGAGATGTGAACGCCAACTTCTTGGCAACGACTTGATCACGTGTCAAGAAATGTGCAAAGTCATTCGTGAGAATCTCAAAGCCGCATAATCGCGCCTAAAAGGGCTATTATGATGACAAGCACCGTGATGTGGCTTTTGAAATTGGAGACCATGTCTACCTCCGCGTCTCTCCAATGAAAGGTACTCATCGCTTCGGTATCAAAGGGAAGCTTGCCCCTAGATATGTGGGTCCTTTCAAGATCATTGGCAAAAGAGGCGATCTCGCCTATCAACTTGAGCTTCCATCCAACTTTGCAAACGTGCACGATGTGTTTCACGTCTCACAGCTCCGCAAGTGCTTCAAGATTCCTGAGCGCACTATCAACTTTGAAGAAATTGACCTCCAAGAAGATCTTTCTTATCATGAGCACCCCATTGCTATTCTTGAAGAAACCGAGCGCAAGACTCGCAACAAGTCAATCAAATTCTTGAAAGTAAAGTGGTCACATCATTCCGACCGAGAAGCCACCTGCGAGCGCGAGGATCACCTCCGTTCCGAATATCCGGAGTTCTTTCAGTCCTAGATCTCGGACGAGATCCTCTTGTAGTGGTGGAGTGTTGTAACACCCGGATGTATCTTTCCATATTTGTAACTCCAACTCTTGCCATTTTCGGATATGTGCTATGATATTCCTCCGTGGTTGGGTTTTGTTTTCGCTTTTGCATTTTGTCCATGTTATGCATCTCATATCATGTCATCATGTGCATCTCATTTGCATACGTGTTGGTCTCATGATTCCAACATATTCCCCGTCAGTCTGCTTTTGCAATCCGACACTCCTATGTTCCCCGGCGTCCCCTCTTGTTCATTTTCCGTGTGCGGTGTTGAACATTCTCGAATGGACCGAGCCTTGCCAAGTGGCCCTGGTATAGCACCGTAGACCACCTGTCAAGTTTCGGTCATTTGGAGTTCGCTTGGTACTCCAACGGTTAACCGCACTCTCGCAAAGGCCTCTTTTAAGTTGCAGCCCAACAACCTCCAAAACAGCCCAATAACCCATCTAACTCCCTTCCATGCCCTCGGTCGTTCGATCACGATCGTGTGGCGAAAACTACACCCCATTTGGACACTCCTAGCTCCCTCTACCTCTATAAATAGACCCTCCCAAAATCCGCAAACCCTAAAATTTCCCTCTCACGCACGGACACGTCCGGATCGGACGGACGCGTCACGCCGCCCCGGACGAATCAGTAGCGCCACGTGGGCTCTGCCACCGCCGCCGCTGCAGAGCAGCCGCGGCCCCCCGCCCGCTTCCCCGCCCCGGCCCGCCACCGCCACATGCCACACATACTGCCACTGCCGCCGCCGCTGAAGCGCCGGCCGCCGCTCACCGCGCGCCGCCCAGCGCCGTCGCCCGCCCCTGCCATCATGGCTCCTGCTGCCGCCTCGCCGCCTCGCGCGCCGCTGCGGCCTCGCCTCGCCGCCGCCGCCACCACCACTGCCACCGCCTGCCACCTCCTCCGGCTGCCCCTGGTCGCCGCTCCTCGGCGAGCAGCAGCGCCGCCCCTCGACCCCGGCCCGATCCGATCCAGACCTAGGTTGACTTTCCCCGACCCCGTTTTTCGTCTAAGTATTTTGTCTGTGATTAATTTCGTGGCATTTTCATAGCATCACGTCTCCGCAACCGTGGCTCCGTTTTGGGCGTATAATATGTCAAATTGTTCGCCTCGAAGAGTACATCATTTCATTCCATTGCATCATTTGCATTTGAGCTCATCTTGATGCCCGAAATGCTGTTGGAAGATGGCTTCAGATCGTTAGTTTCAGAATCTTATCAGTTCGAGCTCTTTTGTCATTTTTGCCATGAATTATGTGTGCACCCTATGAACTTGAGCCCTACATGTGAGTTGAACATTGCCATGCCATCTTTCCAGGGGTGTTTGCCATGTATTTTTGTGAGTTATGTGTTGACTAGAACAAGCATGCAAAGTAGGGATGATGATGTTGCTGATTTCAGGAACTTAGTGTTTTCACAGTCATGTCCTGCTGTTAATTTTATGCCATATGTTCATGTTGTTACAGAGAGATCTATGCCCTTTTTGAGCATGATCAGTAAGGGTGTTTTGAACATATGGATGTGCTCTATTCATCCATGCCTTTGTTGGTATTTAGGGAGTAGTCTAGCATGTCATTTTCGTGCTCTACTTTTGCTTGAAAATGTTTCCTGGCAGACTGTTTGCATGAGATTCATTTTTCACGAGGTCGTTGTAGTTGATCCGTGTATGCTATGATGTTGTTCTTGCCATGTATAGCTCCTATGCCATGTCTTCTTGAAGGGGGTATGCTTAGTTTATCTTGAGATGCTCTGTAGTGAGTGCATCGAGCTTACGAACATGCCATGTTGAATCTGTTTTTGCCATGCCCAGTTTTTCTACCAAGTCTGAAATCTGTAATAAAACTTGCAATGTTTACATGGGTGCCATCATTTCTTAAGGTCCTTTTTGGCTTATGGTCAGTAAGGGACTATTGAAATATGCTTTGAGTAGAATCATGTCATGCCTTGCTTTGCTATTATAAGTTCCTGTAGCATGTTGTTTGCTTGCTCTAAACATGCCTTCCTGATGTTAATTCCTGGCATGCTAGTATTTTCATCAAGTCTGTGAACCTGATATTTTGAGCACTTTCACCATGCTTGTTTGAACATGTTATGATGTGATTTAGCCGTAGCTCAGTGTTCCTCTTTTGTTAAGCATCTCCTGTGGTTCGCTGCCATATGCTTTGTTTTTATGTTGGGGTGCTGTAGCATAGTTTCTTGTTGCTTGCTAAGTAGCATCGGGCTGTTAAACGCAGATTTGCGTCATTCTTGTTTTGCTTGTCAATTGCAAACCGTGCATCCGATTCCGGTGATCTTTATATCGATTTCAACCGAAATCATCTCATCTTTCCAGCGGCATACTTGGTTTGCCAAGTTGATGCCCGGTTCATCTTTTTCCTTCCGGAGCACACATATGCATTGCATATCACATCTCGCATCGCATGTCATGTTTTGCATCATATTGCTTGTGCATTGTTCCTTGTTTGATTGTGGTTCCGCTGGTTGTGTTCTTGCTTTGGGTAGAGCCGGAGACGAGTACGTGAACGAGGAACCTGTTGAGAACGCCACGAAGATCAAGCCTTCGACAACTCGAGAACCTTACAGTGCAAGATGACCATACCTTCGATATCACTTCTATCTTTGCTTGCTAGATGCTCGCTTCTTTGCTATGCCTATGCTGCGATACCTACCACTTGCTATATCATGCCACCCATATTGCCATGTCAACCTTTAACCATCCATGTCCTAGCAAACCGCTGATTGGCTATGTTACCGCTTTGCTCACCCCTCTTATAGCGCTGTTAGTTGCAGTGAAGATGAAGTTTGTTCCTTGTTGAACACGGATATTTTGGGATATCACAATATCTATTGTTTTAATTAATGCATCTATATACTTGGTAAAGGGTGGAAGGCTCGGCCTTATGCCCGGTGTTTTGTTCCACTCTTGCCACCCTAGTTTCCGCCATACCGTGTTATGTTCCTTGATTTTATGCTCCTTACGCGGTCGGGTGATTTATGGGACCCCTTGACAGTTCGCTTTGAATAAAACTCCTCCAGCAAGGCCCAACCTTGGTTTTACCATTTGCCACCTATACCCTTTTTCCTTGGGTTTTCGCGAGCCCGAGGGTCATCTTTATTTTAGCCCCCGCCGCGGTGCTTCTTCGAGTGTTGGTCCAACTCGAAGCGATGTCCGCGCCCTGGCAACCAGGGTCTATGCCAACCCGTCGTCTTGCTCATCCGGTGTGCCCTGAGAACGAGATATGTGCAGCTCCTATCGGGATTTGTCAGCACATCGGGCGGCTTTGCTGGTTTAGTTTTACCATTGTCGAAATGTCTTGATGTACCGGGATACCGAGTCTGATCGGAGTGTCTTGGGTGAAGGTTTATTCCTTCATTGATCGCGAGAGCTTGTTATGGGCTATTGGGACACCCCTGCAGGGTATTATCTTTCGAAAGTCGTGCCCGCGGTTATGAGGCAGATGGGAATTTGTTAATGTCCGGTTGTAGAAAACCCGGTTGACCTTAATTAAAATACATCAATCGGTATGTAACGTGATGGTCTCTTCTCGGAGTCCGGAAGTGAACACGGTGTTGGAGTTATGTTTGACGCAGTTGTTTAGGATCACTTCTTGACCGCTACTAGCTTCACGACCGTGCTTTGCTTCTCTTCTCGCTCTCTTTATGATGTAGCCACCATGTATGCTAGTCGCTGTCGCAGCCCTCCTTTTTACACCAGCCTTCCCTTGCTTAAATAGTCTTGATCTCGGGTGTGAGATTGTTTGAGTCCCCGTGGCTCATGATTCTACCAAAATGAGATGCAGTACCGGTGATGCCAAATACCGATGGCGAACCGAGCTGAAGTGGGAATATGATGAGGCCCTTGGTCGATACTATGTTTCATTTCCGACGATTAGTAGTGGAGCCTCAGCTAGCGATCGGGGATCTGTGTTGCATGTGGGGTATTCTTCTTTTATTTTGGTTCCGTAGACGGACCTTGAGTGTAATCTGAATGATGAATGTTTATTTATGTATTGTGTGAAGTGGCGACTGTAAGCCAACTATGTATCTTTTCCCTTATGTATTACATGGATTGTGCGAAGATTACCTCACTTGCGACATTGCTTTCAATGCGGTTATGCCTCTAAGTCGTGCTTCGACACATGGGAGATATAGCCGCATCGAGGGCGTTTCACTTGCCTGGTTGCTCAGATAAGGAGGGGTCGTCGTCGACGTAGTCGATCACAGGGCATCAGCAGTGGTCTCGACGCCTACCGGAGAAGAAGAGAGGGAAGAAACAGTAAATACACGCAAACATAAGCATAACAAGACAATAAGCGGGGCTAGAGGTGTTCTAACGCGGCGCTATGCGATACTGGCGAAGGGGGAAACATCTGGGAAAGTTTTCCCGGCTCCGGACGTCTGTCAGACAGATGAACCGGAGGGGAAAGGTTGCTTGTTTGCTATGCTAGGGACATGTGACGGATGAAAGGACCGTGTATTCGGATTCGTCTCGTCGTTCTGAGCAAATTTCATGTACAAAGTTTTTCGATCCGAATTATGGTTTATTTTCTATTATTTTCAAAGATTAAACCATTTCTAAAAATAACAGGATTTATTTTAATTCGAAAATATATCAAGTGTATTGCTATGGGTACACGTACAGGTACCCAGAGATGTGTAAGTAATGACAAAAGGCCCCATCATGAGTCAAGAATGACCTAGTCAACCTTATCTCGAAAGAAAAGTATTATGGGTCCCACATGTAAGTCACTCAGGTTAAACTAATTTAACTAACACATTTTATTAAGCAAAAGGTCAGGCCCGCATGTCATAGACTAACAGAGTAAGAAACAAGTTAACTCATCGCTAAGTTAATTAAGGAAACTTTAATTAAGTTAAATAACCATTTAATTAATTAATTGATTATTAACAATTTAATTTATTTTACATTTTATTTTTTAACTTTCGCCATAGGTCTGGGCCCCGATCATCATTGGCACCACTGTGGCTGCGCGTCTGCGTGCTTGCGCGCACAGTGCACGGGCGAAGCGCTATGGGCACAGAGGCCACGTGGCGGGGTCGGTCGGACGAAGGGAGGCGCCGCGACAATGACAAGCAGCGACACGGGGGTGGGCGAATGGTGAGGGCATGGGGGTTGCGGGAGCGAGGCCGAGTAGCTGTGGCGCTGGCGTAGGCTCACAAGCCATGCCATGGAGGGGTTGCAAAGCGGCACGCGCAGTCGAGAGCAGTGAACGCGCGAACGGCGCCCCACGATGGGACATAGAGGAGAGGAGGAAGGCGCCACCCCCGATGCGTGGGGTACGCCGGCGAGGCTCGAGGAGGCCGGTTGAGGAAGAGATGAGGAGGCGAGGCGACGCGGAGCGGCTCCGGCGAGCGGCGTCCGTCAGCGAGGTCGGGGCAGGGAAGAGGTCGAGGAAATCGTGGAGGACGAGGCGGCGACGGCCGGCGACGTAGTGGTCCGGCGAGGTGGCGACGGTTGGCGGGGCGCGGGCGTCGGTGAGCTGCGACATGGCGACGGGAGCGCCCGATCCCGATCTGGATCCTACGAGGCGAGGGAGGGAGAGATCGAGGGGGAGTGGGGGGTTTCAGGAGCGAGGAATCGGGCAGGGAGTGCCCAGGGGGGCGTGACAACGAGCAAGAGAGGTGGGGGACTGAAGGGGGGCTCTCAGCGGGCGCTGGAGGGAGAGGGTGGGGATCGGGGGAGTGGGGGTGGTTAGGCTGGCTAGGGTTTCAGGGAGGGGTTATACCGGGAGGGTGTGAGGGGGCGTGTGAGACGGCCTGGCCGGCCGGCTGAATGGCCAGCTGGGCCACGAGGCCCACTAGCGGAGGGGGGGGTTCCTGTTTTCTTTTTCTACCTTAAAAATGCTATTGTTTCTTATTTAGAATAGATAGTAATTTGATTTTTGCCGAAGCTCCAACTTTGCACAAAAATGATATGCAATATCCTAGGGCTGCAGAAAAGTTTTTGAGGCCTTTGCAAAGGTTGAGAAGATTTGCTTAATTGAAAAGGCCAATTTAGATGCCTTTGGGCCACTTATTTAATCCCTAGGAATTTATTTGTGAGTCAATTTGAGTTGGTCTCAACTTGACAAAGGTCAGGGAAATTTATAGAATTATCCGACCATTTTAGTTTTACCGCTCGACAATTTTGAATTCTGACTTTAATTTGAAAAAGAAATTTGAACTGGTTTGAAGCAACGTGGGATTTAGCAACAGTAAATGTGATGACATGGCACCATTAACAAGGGATTACTGTAGCTTAATTATCCGTGCGTCACAATTCTCCTCCACTACAAGAAATCTCGTCCCGAGATTTAAGGTGTGATGTAAGGGGGAAAGAATCGGGAAGAACGGGGCTCAACAGAAGATAGGTACCTGGGGGCTATCTCGCGACGTGGCATAGAGGCACCTCTCGAGTTGAAATTCAAGAAAGTCATCGAGAGCAAGGTATGGAGGAGCAATAAGAAGCTTCAAGCAGGTGGACAATCGTTCGATGTCTGAAACAGAGTGTGAAAGGGGTTTAGTGCATCGAAAATAAGTATTACATCTGATAGCAGAACAGATCACAAGAAGGTGGCTCGTGAATTACATACGAAGCCAAGCATGAGGAACAATTTTGGAAGATGTATATGTACAGAGAGTCGTTTCGATGTTTGTGGAACTGTGGGTTATGGGCCCACCATGTTGGTTAAAGGTAGGAAGGGCGCTAACATATGCACGGTCATGATAGCAAGGTAGGTCAGATGATAGCCTGTCAGTTACGTTGGCAACAACATTGGTACCAAGGGCGAGGGACGAAGAGAACCATTTTCCTGCTCGTTAAGACGAGGCGAACCAATAGGCAAAGTTCTCGTCCATAGGCGGCTACCAGAATGTCATCAACAATAGTAACAAGGTCCTACTGACAGAGCTTGTACACCGAGGTGTTTACATAAGTAGGGAATTATCACTGCTTAGATAAGATAGGTTACAAGAAAGATTAAACAAAACAATGGGAAGGAAAGTGTAGACTCGAATTAGTTATCGGTGTTCTCAAGTGTCTAACAACTTAGAACCCATGGAAAATTGGAATCGGCGAGAAATAATGGTCGATGAACAACTCATAAGAGGTTATGTAGTCCCGTGATAATCTCGAGATACCATAGGGTAATACTCGAGGGTATAGTAGAATAGAGGTTGGACGAGTGAAATGATTTACAGAAGACAAGTACTTCCACTTGTACGAGAAATGAAATCAACGAAGAACAATCATGGCTGGAAGCACGGTTGCAAAGGAGCAAACATAGATAAAAGATGAACTTATCACAAGGGGATTATTATTAATACAAGAAGCTTCGATGATAAGTTCCACATCGTGTCCATGGGCATGAACACAAAGTTCAAGGTCGACTCCCACTTCTCTAATGCACAACTTTTCATTTACTTCTCGTCTTTGACAAAGTTGTAGAATTGACAATTTATCCAGAGAAACGCCAGTAGATATAACCTGCATAATCTTCAGGTTCACACAGTTTAGGGAAGCCATAGATTCAACCCATAGGGGCATCTTAGGAACATATACCACAAACTTCACGAGTAGATAAAAGCCCGGAAGCAAAGTATGGTTGACGAGGGCGGGGGATACAATTTACCAAAGGCATTGTGTATCCGAGGAAAGGCTCACAAGGTTACTGAATATGAAGGACGTTGTCGGATAAAATCCACAAAGGATCTGGTAGTCCACAAGGGATCTGATGTGAACAACGGTACTCAACCAGAAGAAGAAAGCATGCAAGGAGGTCAGATTATAGAAGCAACTAACTAATTCAGAGTTCAAAATGCAAAGGAATTATGGTTCCCAAGTCAAGGGATCAGAAGCAAACGCTCTGATCAAGAATGGATAAGTTGAATAGACTTAGGGCACAATCGATGGCAATCTGACTGGCCGAGAACCAACTTATGTTCAGGAAGACGTTTGAGCCGGAATGATAATTTATAAGGACCAACTGATGATTCTGACTACTCACAAACATATCAAATTGAAAGACTCAAAATGACAATGAGAAAGGACGTCAATGGATACAGCTAGGCATATGGAAATAGCCAGAGTGCAGGCATGTAAGACCTTCTAGAGTAATTGGCGACAGAGGTCCTCAAAAGCTCGGATTGTATTACAAAGTATGTTATGAAGCATAAGTTTAACTGGGGATGAATGGATACCTGATAAGAGCGAGTAATTATCCATAGGGGTATTCATGCGGCAAGGAACTGCAGGGCAGTAAGCATAAAGATTTGTCGGAACATCAAAGAGTATTTCGGGACATCTTGAAATAACAAGAGCAACTGGGGACGAAGGTATGAACGGCAACATAGGTAGTTACGCATAAGGATTTATCAGTGGTAGGGATCGCAATGGCGAAGGGTACGAGGGAGTCGGTAAAACATCAGAGAGTATCTTCAAAATCTTCTGGTGAAGCGAGCCATCATTTGGAATGAAGGGGCTCTCCGAGAGAAATATTTATGAGAACCTAGAGTTATAGTTTGCAAAACCGTTTAACCCGAATAGAAGAGAGATCAGAGTCCCAGAGTATAAACGAGGAATAAAAGATCCTAATACCACCCAATGGCGACGTGGGCCCGTAAGCCACACAGCCATGTTAGTAATACAATTTTTCAAACACTAGGCTCAACTTCGGCCAAGGAGTTGGAAAGGGAGGTCCTACAGGCAGTCGGCTCTGATACCAACTTGTGACGCCCCCGATTCAATCGTACACTGATCATACACGCAAATGTGTACGATCAAGATCAAGGACTCACGGGAAGATATCACAACGCAACTCTAGACACAAAATGAAATAATACAAGCTTCATATTACAAGCCAGGGGCCTCGAGGGCTCGAATACAAAAGCTTGATACACAAGCAAGTCAGCGAAAGCAACAATATCTAAGTACAAACATAAGTTAGACAAGTTTTGCCTTAAGAAGGCTAGCACAAATAACAACGATCGAAGAGGCAAGGCCTCCTGCCTGGGACCTCCTTACTACTCCTGGTCGTCGACGGTCTCCACGTAGTAGCATCCATTGGCGGTGGCATCTGGCTCCAAGGATCCACCATCTGGTTGCATCAACCGAAAAGAAGAAAGAAGGGGGAAAAGGGGTAGCAAAGCAACCGTGAGTACTCATCCAAAGTACTCGCAAGCATCAGATCTATACTAAATATGCATTTGTATCAAATGGAAGGGTTGTATCTATGGACCGAATCGAATGCCGTAATAGAGGGGAAAGCCTAGCCTATCGAAGACTAGCATCTTCACGCAGCTCCGAGCATCTTGCAGCATGTAGAAGAGTAAAGAATAGCAGTTTATAATTACAAACATGTTGTAACATTAATGCCCAGAGATCCTTCCTCGACTCCCTGCGAGAAAGCAATCCCGGAGCCACATATCTCAAGTATCCATTTGTAGTTGTATAAAGATCAGGATATAAGTCTGAACGTCCATTACCGTGGACACGGTATTCGAATATATAACTTCCCTGCAGGGGTGCACCACATTACCCAACACGCTGGATCACTCTGGCCGGACAAACCTTTCTGGGGTCAATGCCCGCCCTCGGAAGATCAACACGTCGCAATCCGACCTAGGCTCAGCACAGAGGTTCCCGCCGGTCTACATCCTAAGCACTCCGGGTCTTGGGCCCATCGCCCGCAAAGACTCCGTGTCGCTGCTTGCGCAGGTGAATACCAAGACCGCCGGATGGCCAGATGATCCGACCGTGCCGCATCGCTGAACTGATGTCCGACAAAGCTTCACCGACATCGCGACGCCGAGGCCCATATCTATTCTCGCGTGGTGGTTAGTGCGTAAAGGCCGAGGCCAACTCGTAACAAATACCCAAACCATAGTGTATTATTAGCTCGCGGAGACGAAAGCAGAGACTCACGAAAGAAAGTGACCCGCCGCCTGCCTCGTGGACTTATGACAAGGGCTCAATGCCCGGCCGTGCAACGTCATTATCTTGCGGGTGCTCTCCGGGCCCGCCCGACTTTCACCAAGGTCCCAAGTAAAGTCAAGGTAACCGTGTGTCCAAACATCAAGGAAAACCCGAGGAATCACCCCGTGGATTCCACTCAATGTAATCATCAAGGTGAACGAAGAGGGACCACCGAGGTTCACACTTGAGGTGTTGAACGACGAGCCGTATCGGGAATGGTGAAAGAGGAAATCACCCTCGATGACCACGACCGAATAGCTACACTACAGAATTATCACCAGGAGTGCGTTATGAGGGATCACCCTCGGCACTCGATAGTAGCTCTGCAGAGTCGAGCAACTAAAGGGACGTGATGTGATGTGAGGTGTCGGGCTCTGGTCGTCGATCACGCTGATCGAGTCGTCGATGATGAAGCAGGGGAATCAATAACAAGGTGGGGGTCACTGATGGATCACTATCCAACCTATACTAAGCAGTTTAGGATAAGCAGGTAGGTAACAAAAGCAGGTACAAAAGCAGGCTATGCATCAGAATAGGAACAAACAATAACAGTAGCAAAATCTAATGCAAGCATGAGAGTATACAATAGGCGATATCGGGATGATCAAAGGGGGGGCTTGCCTGGTTGCTCAGACAAGGAGGGGTCGTCGTCGACGTAGTCGATCACAGGGCATCAGCAGTGGTCTCAAGGTCTACCGGAGAAGAAGAGAGGGAAGAAACAGTAAATACACGCAAACATAAGCATAACAAGACAATAAACGGGGCTAGAGGTGTTCTAACGCGGCACTAGGCGATACTGGCGAAGGGGGAAACATCCGGGAAAGTTTTCCAGTTCCGGACGTCTGTCAGACAGATGAACCGAAGGGGAAAGGTTGCATGTTTGCCATGCTAGGGACATGTGACGGATGAAAGGACCGCGTATTCGGATTCGTCTCGTCGTTCTGAGCAAATTTCATGTACAAAGTTTTTCGATGCGAATTACGGTTTATTTCTATGTTTTTCAAAGATTAAACCATTTCTAAAAATAACAGGATTTATTTTAATTCAAAAATATATCAAGTGTAATTGCTATGGGTACATAGAGACTGCATTGAGATGTGTAAGTAATGACGGGGCCCCATCAAGGAGTCAAGAAATTACCTAGTCAACCTTATCTGACAGAAAAGTGTCGCGGGTCCCACATGTAAATGACTCAGGGTTAAACTAATTTAACTAACACATTTTATTAGACTAACAGACTAAGAAACAAGTTAACTACTGTTAAGTTAATTAAGGAAACTTTAATTAAGTTAAATAACCATTTAACTAGTTAATTGATTATTAACAATTTAATTTACTTTACATTTTATTTTTTTAACTTTCGCTCACAGGGGCTGGGCCCCGACTTTCATTGGCACCAGGCGGCGTGGCTGCTGCTGCTTGCGCACAGTGCACGGCGAAGGTCGGCGGGCACAGAGGCCAGGTGCGGTCGGTAGGACGAGCGGGAGGCGTCGCGACAGTGACAAGCAGCGACGCGGGGTGGGCGCAATGGTGCGGGCAGTGGGGGTTGCAGGAGCAAGGCCGGAGTAGCCAGGGCACGGGCGTAGGAACGGCGTCCTACGATGGGACATAGAGGAGAGGAGGGAAGGCGCTCACCCCCGATGCAGGGGTACGCCGGCGAGGCTCGAGGAGGCCGGTTGAGGAAGAGATGAGGAGGCGAGGCGACGCGGAGCGGCTCCGGCGAGCGGCGTCCATCAGCGAGGTCGGGGCAGGGAAGAGGTCGAGGAAGTCGTGGAGGACGAGGCGGCGACGACCGGCGACGTAGTGGTCCGGCGATGTGGCGACGGTTGGCGGGGCGCGGGCGTCGGTGAGCTGCGACGTGGCGACGGGAGCGCCCCATCCCGATCTGGATCCTGCGAGGCGAGGGAGGGAGAGATCTAGGGGAGTGGGGGGTTCAGAGCGAGGAATCGGCAGGAGCGCCTGTGGGGCGTGACAACGAGCGAGAGAGGTGGGGGGGACCGAGCGTGGGGCTCTCCTGGCGCGCTGGAGGGAGAGGGTGGGGATCGGGGAGTGGGGTGGTTAGGCTGGCTAGGGTTTCGGGAGGGTTATACCGGAGGGTGTGAGGGCGTGTGGGCGGCCGGCCGGCTGAATGGCCAGCTGGGCCACGAGGCCCACTAGCGGAGGGGGGGGGGGTCCTGTTTTCTTTTTCTCCCTTAAAAAAATGCTATTGTTTCTTATTTAGAATAGACTAGCAAAAAGGCCTGTGCGTTGCAACGGGAGAAAAAAAATCATAATCCCCAAAGGCAATAAAAACATAATGTTGTATCACCAATAATATTTTGGTCAATTTCATTAATAGTTTTAATACATGAACTTTTAGAAAAATTATGAACATTTTTTAATTTTCCAAACATTTGTTTTCAAAATTGCGAAGATTTTTTGAATATGTGAACATTTTTTAAAAAATATATAATTTTTTTTGAACCCACAACATTTTATGATTTATTAAAAATCTGATTTAAAGTTCCCTTTTTTTAATTTATGGAACTTTTTGCAGTACCAAATTATTTAAACTCCATTCACATGTGTTTTAATTACTGTAACTACTAATACATTCGTAAGATATGATAGGCATGAACATTAAACCATGGTCGTACAAACAAATAGCAGCCAAGTAATAGTATTCGGTCCATAAAAAAGTAATTACTCGATGCTAGCACGTAGAGCGACATCCAGCAGCTTCTAATCGGTGTGGCGACAACATCTAAGTTTGATTAGAAAAAGCAGCAGGCATCTAGCCCAGCGAGCAGTGTGTGCGTTATCTTATCCACAAGCTCGCCATCGCTCTCCGCCTCTTCTCCATAGCTTACGACCTGCCCCACGCCCATCTCCTCTGCAGTCTACCCTCTTCTACTACCTGGATCCTCCTCGCCCGCGCGCGCCCTCAGTCTTCCCGTGCCTCCCCTTTGTTGCTCGTTGTCGCCCAGCAGGGTCACACCGGGGAGGTGAGTGAGCTCTGCAGCCGCGCCTTGTTTTCTCTCCTCTCTCTAATCCCCTTTTCTCTTCTCTCTGGTACGTGCCCCGCCGGAGTGCCATGGACGTCCGCCGCTTCCTGCTGGCTATGGGTCGGCAACCACCGCCACTACCACGGCACCGTCCTACTCCGACATGGCTTTCGTCCGCCATGGCCACCCTCATGTCGGAGTTGTGCTTCTACCCTCCTCTGTGCTGCTGCTGAGTTAATTTCTTTAGGGGCCGTTTGCTGATTCCTTTTCTCCTTTCTTCGTTCCCTTCATGATTTCAGGCCGGTTTGATGATTCTCTAGGCGTTACATATATACTCCTGATGGTTCGTAATCGTGGTCGAGGGGTTCCTTCTTATAGCATCAATATCCGTGCGCCGGACGGCCCCGTGCTCCTCAACATCTCCTCCTCGGACAGGACTCCAAGACGCACGCAACTTGGACTCCTCCCCGAGTCCGAGTTTGAGATGTGTGGGAAGGTCGGTGATGTAGGGAGGGGCGACGTTGGGGCGTGACAAAGTTGGTCTGCATCCCCATGACGGAGGTGGCGACGGCGACCGGAGATGGTTGCGGCGGCGGCGGCGAGCACGCAGAGAAGAAAGAGGAGATTGAGCAGAGAAGAAGAAAGAGTATATTGAGGAGGCTGCATTTTGTTTTTTTAAGGCCCAGCTGTGGGTAGGTCACAAGAGGTTTTTTAAGGCCCAACTGTGGACATGTCATGGGAGGCACAAAATGTACTAAACGTGGATGGCCCAATAATTTTTCCAGGAGCCCAATAACGAGCAGAACACGTCTGAAATCTTTCCAACGTACTGTAAAATTTAGTACCACCTTGGTCAGAACATCATCAACAATAATAATATGGGTGAACGGATTAAAAATTTGGTGAAACGCACCTTGCTTTATTAGTAGGTATAGATAGTAATTTGATTTTTGCCGAAGCTCCAACTTTGCACAAAAATGATATGCAATATCCTAGGGCTGCAGAAAAGTTTTTGAGGCCTTTGCAAAGGTTGAGAAGATTTTCTTAATTGAAAAGGCCAATTTAGATGCCTTTGGGCCACTTATTTAATCCCTAGGAATTTATTTGTGAGTCAATTTGAGTTGGTCTCAACTTGACAAAGGTCAGGGAAATTTATAGAATTATCCGACCATTTTAGTTTTACCGCTCGAGAATTTTGAATTCTGACATTAATTTAAAAAAGAAATTTGAACCGGTTTGAAACAACGTGGGATTTAGCAACAGTAAATGTGATGACATGGCACCATTAACAAGGGATTACTATAGCTTAATTATCCGGGCGTCACAGCCCCTCAAAGTCAAAGCTTGGGGATGCCCCGGAAGGCATCCCCTCTTTCGTCCACTTCCATCGGTAATTTACTTGGAGCTATATTTTTATTCACCACATGATATGTGTTTTGCTTGGAGTGTGTTGTATTATTTGTGTATTTGCTTGTTAGTCTACCACAATCATCCTTGCTGTACACTCCTTTTGAGAGAGCCATATATGATTTGGAATTTGTTAGAATACTCTATGTGCTTCACTTATATCTTTTGAGCTTGATAGTTTTGCTCATAGTGCTTCACTTATATCTTTTGAGCGTGATAATTTTTGCTCTAGTGCTTCACTTATATCTTTTAGAGCACGGTGGTGGATTTGTTTTAAAGAAACTATTGATCTCTCATGATTCACTTAGATTATTTTGAGAGTCGTTAATAGCATGGTAATTTGCTTAATGTTAATATACTTGGTGTTCAAGATATGTGAACCTTTCTTTTGAGTGCGTTGAATAGTAAGACAAGTTTGATGCTTGATAATTGTTTTGAGATATGGAGGTGATAATATCAAAGTCATGCTGGTTGGGTGATTCTGAATTTGAGAAATACTTGTGTTGAAGTTTGCAAGTCCTGTAGCATGCACGTATGGTTAAAGTTGTGTAACAAATTTGAAACATGAAGTGTACCTTGCTTGTGCATCCTTATGAGTGGCGGTCGGGGACGAGCGATGGTCTTTTCCTACCAATCTATCCCCCTAGGAGCATGCACGTAGTACTTGATTTTTGATGACTTTTAAATTTTTGCAATAAGTATATGAGTTCTTTTGACTAATGTTGAGTCCATGGATTATACGCACTCTCACCTTTCCGCCTTTGCTAGCCTCTTCGATGCTGCATTGCCCTTTCTCACCTTGAGAGTTGGTGCAAACTTCACGGTGCATCCAAACCCGTGATACGATCGCCTATCACATATAAACCTCCTTATATCTTCCTCAAAACAGCCACCATACCTACCTATCATGGCATTTCCATAGCCATTCCGAGATACACTACTAGGGAAAAGCCTATACACAGAATCTTACCAAAGAAGGTTCTCAAAATACCACACTATCGCTATTTAGCAGCGTACGGATATCAAAACGCCGCTGAAAGGAAAAAGCAAGATGCGCGTCCACCACAAACCGCGCTACTAGTATAATTGCCATGACCTCGCCCCGCTAGTTATAGCAGTAGTGCCCTATATTGAACAGCTGCTTCGCTATAGAAGTTAGCAGCAGCGTCAAGAAAACCGCTCATCGCTAAGATCAGCCCACAAGTTTAGTCCCACCTCGCTCCGTGAACAAGGTGTTTACCACCTTAAATATGTTATTTCTGAAACTACCACAACCAGTTGGTCTTCACTGAACTCTATGTGTAAAATTTGTGGCCGCGAACCGGAGAGGACTCATATTGACAATTCAGATTGTACACAAAAAGATCATTGATGGCCAATGTATTTTTGCATTGACGTATTTTTGTATAGTTACACTTAGCAGTAGCGGTTTATATGCAAAGTGCTACTGCTATTCAGGTTAGCTGTAGCGCATTTTGGCAAACGCGCTACAACTATCCCTACCTTATCCCCACGCACACGACCGGCCCTCACTCACACTCTCACTCTCGCTCACAGGCCGATAATCAAATCGTCGCCGCCCTTCGCCTCTGTCCGCCGAGGTACTCCTCCTTCGTCCCTCCTCCTCCTCCTCGCACATCCTCCCTTCGCTATGCCGCCTCCTCCTTCGCCACCTCCTTCCTCCGTCTCAGGCCGCCCTCCTCCTCCTCCGCCGGCAGCCTCCTCCCACCGCCTCGACCTCGCCCCCTAGCTACCTCTCCGTCGCCCCACCCCCGCCACTAGTTAGTACTAGATTTAGTAGTAGTAGATGTTAATTTAGGGTTCATAGCTAGTACTAGATGTTGCTTAGTTAGTACTAGATTTTTAGTAGTAGTAGGTGTTAATTACTAGTAGTGATGGTACTAGTTAACTAGGGCAAGATGATTAATAGTAGTTGTAGTTGAACTACTTTAGTTGTAGTTGAACTAGTTTAGTAAGTAAATTAATAAACTAGTTGAACTAGTTGAATTAATAGAACTAATGTATTTTTAGTAAGATAATTAATATAACTAGTTGAACTAATTTATTTTTAGAAAGAACTAATTTTTTTTCTATTTGTAGTAAGTTTATATTTAGTAAGAACTAGTTGAATTAATAAAACTAGTTGAACATGTCATATTTGTTGTTATTTTTTAGTTTAAGCAATTATTCAGGATGTATTAGTGATAACTTATACGGTTTCAGGTGACCACCGTCGTCCCCGCCACCCCCCCCCCCCCGACATCCCCGCCGTCGTCCCAGTCACCGACCCCCTCCGACATCGAAGTGAGACCAGCCAAATATCCTTGTATATATTGTGTTGTTGCTCAAATAGGATATGTGGTTGCCCAAGTGGCCGTTCATGTTCAGTTTACATCTCCGAGTGGCCTATGTATTGTCAAGTGTTGATTAATTTCCGCTCCGCAAATTTTAGGCGCCGATATGTTCTTTTTAGCAAAGTTCATGCCGGATTTTTTCGTGAATTCGCATGACTTGTGCTAGAATATGTACAAGTTTAATCTTTGAATTATGAACGAGGAAATGTCGTACTCGGACGGCATTTACGCCTCTCGGGAGTGTAGCTGGTGCCACGATGATCGAGGTATGTGTGACAGGTTCGTTGAGCTGACGAAGATCGGCGCTTCAAAGATTAAGCTCGAGGAGACCTTCGACAGAAACGGCACGCAACAACGACAAGTGTTTTTTCGTAATTAAGCATGACTTCAACTATTTCAACGCCTAATTTTCATATTTTACAATTCGACTAGCTTATCCCATGCCATGCAAGACGCTATGTCTTGGAGAGGATGGGTTTTGAAGACCATGAAAATTTCGAAACAAAGAAAATACACCTAAGGACCCATCATGATATGGATTTTGAAGTAAATCAGCAATGCTTAGAGCGTAACCCATTTTGGTTGCCAAAATTGGGAAGCACTTTGCAAAATGTATGGTTTTTATGAGGGTATGATTGTCACCATGGATCTTGGTGATCCTGACATCGAGCAAGACAATATGGACATTTGGGTCCTTGTTGATACGCTTTCGATTGTACCGCTATGTGAGTTTCTCAAACATAGTTATTAACTAATTTATATTGTTTATTTCAAAATAGTTGATAGCTTATTTCCATTAACAGCTTATTTTGATTCTTCAAAGACTGTGCGGAAGATGGTAGATAAAACCCACTACACCGATGGCAATCAATTAACGATAAGGAGAAAAATCATCCGATCGCATTTTGTACTCTTCTTGAGAATTACAATAACTATTATCGAACTCCTCCAAATTATGGTGAATACGCGCCACTAGTGCATGTGTTGAACTACGGTAGCTTCTCCGAGATACCTGGTAAGATTTTTTACTATTACGACATCCGTGCATCTTTTGCATACTTCTAAAACTAATACATCATTGCTAACTACGGTTATTATTATGTTTTTCAACGTAAACTCCCGATGGATTGTGTGCCTCATCTCATGTCTCCGAATGGTCGCCTCATTTCTGAACATACCGCCAGTAAATCTAGGAGCTCACCATGCATATCGGATTTCTAAAACCGTGAACACATGTTCATCAAAGAATGGAAGAAATGTATGGACATTCGCAAGGAAGTTCTTGGAAGTAACATTTAGCGAAAGGCAAGA
Organism: Aegilops speltoides; assembly: GCA_021437245.1. Taxonomy (NCBI): domain Eukaryota; kingdom Viridiplantae; phylum Streptophyta; class Magnoliopsida; order Poales; family Poaceae; genus Aegilops; species Aegilops speltoides. Next base: position 315,530,309 of record CM038147.1, on the reverse strand, counting down.
ATTGGAGACAGGATAATCTCCATTCTCCATAATGGAGAGTCAGGGGCTATCTTCTTTTTTGCTATTTTACCTAAGAAAATGTAGTAGGTCTTAATCGAATGTAGTAGGTCCTATGAGGTACAATATGTTTATTATGTGGTAATGTGTTAGAGTTGATAATGAGGAGTACTTGTGATTACAACTAGTGACCAATTTGCTATGTGATGTCATTGATGAAAACGATGATCTTGAGGAGGTGTTATATGACAATGATGTATTATGATGATAAGTTGTTAATGATATGATGATGATAATATTATTATTATATCATTGGGTGAAAGAACCGCGGATTAGTTTCAAGTGGATGGACATCCACTTGAAACTAGTCCACGGTTCTTTCACCCCGTGATGTAATAACTCATTATGATGTAAAAACAATCTCTAAATTCCTGTTGTATGAAAACTTGTGTAAAGGTGTATGAATACAACATGAAATAAAAAAGAAATAAAATACTAAATAATATTAGTAGCGCGGGAAAGGAGAAGCGCTACTACTAATTACCAGTAGCACTGTTCTGAAGAAGCGCTACTACTAAGTCAATTTAGCAGTAGCGTGGATCTAGGCGCGCGTTGCTAAGCTTTAGCTGTAGCGCCTTATCAATAGTGCTCCTTCCCGCACTACTGATAGGCCTAAAAACCACGTTGCTGCTATGCTTTTCCCTAGTAGTGATATATTGCCATGCAACTTCCACCATCATCATCATGACATACATTACTTTTGTCATATTGCCATTGCATGATCATGTAGTTGACACCATATTTGTGGCGAAGCCACCATGCATTATTTTCCATACATGTCACTCTTGATTCATTGCACCATCCCGGTACACCGCCAAAGGCATTCATATAGAGTCATATCTTGTTCTAAGTTTCGAGTTGTAATCCTTATGTTGTAATCAATAGAAGTGTGATGATCAACATTATTAGAGCATTGCCCAAAAAAAGAAAAAAAAAAGAGAGAAAGGCCAAAAAAAGAAAGGCCCCAAAAAAAGGGCAATGCTACTATATCTTTTTCCACACTTGTGCTTCAAAGTAGCACCTTGTTCTTCATGAGTCTCATATATTGTGCTTCAAAGTAGCACCTTGTTCTTCATGTAGCAAGTCTCATAAGTTGTCTTTTCATACTAGTGGGAATTTTTCATTATAGAACTTGGCTTGTATATTCCTACGATGGGCTTCCTCAAATGCCCTAGGTCTTCATGAGCAAGCAAGTTGGATGCACACCCACTAGTTTTCTTTTGTTGGGCATTCATAGCTCTAGTGCATCCGTTGCATGGCAATCCCTACTCCTCATGTTGACATCAATTGATGGGCATCTCCATAGCCCGTTGATTAGCCTCGTTAACGTGAGACTTTCACCCTTTTTTGTCTTCTCCACACAATCCCCATCATCATATTCTATTCCACCCACAGTGCTATATCCATGGCACACGCTCATGTATTACGTGAAGGTTGAAAAAGTTTGAGATTATTTAAGTATGAAACAATTGCTTGGCTTGTCATCGGGGGTATAGAAGTTGGGAACATCTTTGTGTGACGAAAATGAAGCATAGCCTAACTATATGATTTTGTAGGGATGAACTTTCTTTTGCCATGTTATTTTGAGAAGACATGATTGCTTTGATTACTATGTTTGAAGTATTATTATTTTTGTGTCAATATGAACTTTTGTCTTGAATCTTTCGGATCTGAATATTCATATCACAATTAAGAAGTTTTACATTGAACTTATGCCAAAGTATCACTCCGCATCAAAAATTCTTTTTTATCATTTACCTACTCGAGGACGAGCATGACTTAAGCTTGGGGATGCCTGATACGTCTCCAACGTATCTATAATTTTTTATTGCTCCATGCTACTTTATCTACTGTTTTGGACTATATTGGACTTTATTTTCCACTTTTATATTTTTGGGACTAACCTATTAACCAGAGGCCCAGCCTAGAATTGCTGTTTTTTTTTGCCTTTTTCAGTATTTCGAAGAAACAGAATATCAAACGGAGTCCAAACGGAATGAAACCTTCGGGAACGTGATTTTCTCATCAGATAAGATCCAGAGACTTGGACCTCCGTCAAGAAAGCCACGAGGCGGTCACGAGGTGGAGGGCACCCCGGGCACGCCTCCTACCTCGTGGGCCCTCAAGCTCCACCGACGCATCCTTCCTCCTATATATACCTACGATCCCCAAACGATCATAACAGAGCCAAAACCTAATTCCACCGCCAAGAACCTTCTCAGATCCACGAGATCCCATCTTGGGGCCTGTTCCGGAGCTCACGGAGGGGGCATTCACCATGGAGGGCTTTACATCAACACCATAGCCCTCCGATGAAGTGTGAGTAGTTTACTTCAGACCTTCGGGTCCATAGCTAGTAGCTAGATGGCTTCTTCTCTCTTTTTGGATCTCAATACAAAGTTCTCCCCCTCTCTTGTGGAGATCTATTCAATGTAATCTTCTTTTTGTGGTGTGTTTGTTGAGACTAATGAATTGTGGGTTTATGATCCAGTATTATCTATGGAAAATATTTGATTCTTCTCTGAATTCTTTTATGTATGATTGAGTTATCTTTGCAAGTCTCTTCGAATTATCCTTTTTGGTTTGGCCAACTAGATTGGTAGTTCTTGCAATGGGAGAAGTGCTTAGCTTTGGGTTCAATCTTGCGGTGTCCTTACCCAGTGATAGAAAGGGTTGCAAGGCACGTATTGTATTGTTGCCATCGAGGATAACAAGATGGGGTTTTTATCATATTGTGTGAATTTATCCCTCTACATCATGTCATTTTGCTTAAGGTGTTACTCTGCTTTTACTTAATACTCTAGATGCATGCTGGATAGCGGTCGATGAGTGGATTAATAGTAGTAGATGCAGAATCGTTTCGATCTACTTGTTTTGGACGTGATGCCTATATACATGATCATTGCCTAGATATACTCATAACTATGCTCAATTCTGTCAATTGCTCAACAGTAATTTGTTCACCCACCGTAGAATACTTATGCTCTTGAGAGAAGCCACTAGTGAAACCTATGGCCCCCGGGTCTATTCTCATCATATCAATCTCTATCACTTTATTTACTTGCTTTGTTTTTACTTTGCCTTTTACTTTTTACTTTGCATCTATCTATCAAAAGTACCAAAAATATTATTTATCATCTCTATCAGATCTCACTATCGTAAGTGACCGTGAAGGGATTGACAACCCCTAATCGCGTTGGTTGCGAGTTGCTATCGTTTTGTGTAGGTACGAGGGACTTGTGCGTGGTCTCCTACTAGATTGATTCGTTGGTTCTCAAAAACTGAGGGAAATACTTACGCTACTTTGTTGCATCATCCTCTCCTCTTCGGGGAAAATCAACGCAGTGCTCAAGTGGTAGCAGCCGTCAGCCAATAGAAACCATGACGAGAACCTTTAGTAAGCAAGGATTTTGAACCGGCGTCATGGCCACAGTCTCCTTCGTGGATCTCTCGTAGAATCACGGCCTTCTTCAAGAGAAACACAACGCTAGAACACACCAGAGACACTGCAACGGTGTAACTCGCCGTTGTGAATAACCATGGACTTGGATCGCCGGACTATCTGTCTGGCCAAAACTGCATCCTCTGGTAACTCGCCCCGGTTCATATACGCCAAGTATGGAACCGTCCAATCCGGAATAATGTGTAAAGCGGCCACCAACTGTGCCTCCGGATCAGGAATAGCGAGGTCCTCCTCTATAGGCAATTGAACTGACGGGTTGTGTAAGACATCCTGAAAGGTATTGGGCGGCACCGGTTTACGCTGAGATCCCAGCCGGCTTAAAGCATCAGCTGCCTCATTTTCGCGCCGATCAATGTGCTCCACTTGATAACCCTTGAAGTGACCAGCGACAATATCCAACTCTCGTCAGTAAGACGCCATGAGTAGATCCTTAGAATCCCAAGTACCTCTTGCTGGGCCACCAGATCCGAGTCACCAAAGCATCGTACCCGGCTTAAGTTCATTTCCTTAGCCACTCGAAGACCATGGAGTAAGGCCTCGTACTCAGCTGCATTGTTAGTACAAGGGAACATTAAGAGAAGAACATAATGAATTTTATCACCTCGAGGGGAAGTAAGGACAACTCCAGCCCCCGAGTCCTCCAATTGCCTGGACCCATCAAAGTGAATAGTCCAGTATGTGTTGTCCGGTTTGTCTTCCGGTGTCTGCAACTCTGTCCAATCATTGATGAAATCCACAAGGGCCTAGGACTTGATAGCTGTTCGAGGCATATACTTCAAACGGTGTGGTCCAAGCTCAATAGCCCACTTAGCAACCCGGCCAGTTGCCTCCCTGTTCTGGATTATATCCCCCAAAGGAGCGGAACTGACCACTGTGATGGGATGACCTTGAAAGTAATGTTTAAGCTTCTGACTTGCCATGAAAACCCCATACACCAGCTTCTGCCAATGCGGATATCTTTGCTTTGACTCAATGAGCACTTCGCTGATATAATAAACCGGCCTTTGATCCGGGTATTCCTTCCTAGCCTCCTTGAGCTCCACCACAATAGCTACGCTGACAGCCCGGGCATCAGCAGCCACGTATAACAACAATGGCTCCTTATCAGCTGGAGCAGCAAGAACCAGCGGTTCAGCCAACTGCTTCTTTAAGTCCTCAAACGCCGCATCAAGAAAGATCATTCCGCATAAAATTGTCTGCTTCTTCAACATCTCGACATGAGGGATCGCTTTCTCCCAACCTCTTTGGTAAACCGGCTCAAAGCTGTAATGCGACCTGCCAGACGTTGAACATCATTCATACACGCCACTTTAGCAAGGGACGTAATAGCTTTAATCTTTTCCGGATTAGCCTCAATACCCCTGTTAGATACCAGAAACCCTAAGAGCTTGCCTGCCGGAACACCGAAAACGCACTTGTTTGGATTGAGCATCATCTTATAAACCCGTAGATTGTCAAAGGTCTCCTTGAGGTCATCTATCAGTGTCTCCTTTTTCTGGATTTTACCACAATATCATCCATATAGGCATGAACATTGCACCCAATCTGAGTATGAAGACAATTCTGCACACAGCGCTGATAAGTTGCCTGGGCACTCTTGAGCCCAAAGGGCATAGACACATAACAGAAGGCTCCAAAGGGAGTAATGAAAGTTGTCTTCTCCTGGTCCTTAACTGCCATCTTGATCTAATGATAACCACAATAAGCATCCAAAAAACTCAAATGCTCACAACCCGCCGTAGCATCAATGATTTGATCAATACGAGGAAGGGCAAAGGGATCAGCTGGGCAAGGTTTGTTCAAATCTTTGTAATCCACACACATACTCCAAGTAACATTTTTCTTAAGTACCTGCACCGGATTAGCCAACCACTCGGGGTGAAACACCTCCATAATAAACCCTGCTGCCAACAGCCGGGCTACCTCTTCACCAATGGCCTTGCGCCTCTCTTCATTAAAACGGCGAAGAAATTGTTTGACTGGTTTGAATTTCGGATCAATGTTAAGAGTGTGCTCAACGAGTTCCCTCGGTACACCTGGCATGTAAGACGGTTTCCATGCAAAGATGTCCCGGTTCTCACGGATGAACTCGATGAGCGCGCCTTCCTATTTCGGATCCAAGTTGACGCTGATGCTAAACTGCTTGGATGAATCGCCAGGAACAAAATCAACCAATTTAGTCTCATCAGCCGATTTGAACTTCAAAACCGGATCATGCTCTGTGGTAGGCTTCTTCAGAGAAGTCATGTCTGCCGGATCAACAGTGTCCTTATAGAACTTCAACTCCTCTATTGCACAAACCGATTCAGCATAAGCCGCATCACCTTCCTCGTACTCCAGCGCAATCTTATGGCTACCGTGAGCCATGATGGTCCCCTTATGACCAGGCATCATGAGCTGCAGATAAACAGAACACGGCATTGCCATGAATTTAGCATAAACCGGCCGTCCAAACAAGGCATGGTATGGACTTCTGATTTTGACCACTTCAAAGGTCACCGTCTCGGGTCTTAAATCATGATCATCTCCAAAAACCACCTCCAGAGCTATCTTACCAACTGGGTAAGCCGATTTAACAGGCACCACACTGTGAAAAATGGTGTTTGACGGTCTAAGATTCTTATCTGACAACCCCATACGCCGAAAGGTTTCGTAATACAAGACATTTATACTGCTCCCTCCATCCATGAGTACTTTGGTAAACTTATAACCTCCAACCTGTGGTGCAACCACCAAAGCCAGATGGCCAGGATTATCAACCCGGGGTGGATGATCCTCCCGACTCCAAACAATAGGCTGTTCAGACTAGCGCAGATAACGAGGCACTGCTGGTTCAACGGAGTTTACTGCCCTTTTATGGAGCTTCTGATCGCGCTTGCACAGGCTAGTAGTGAAGACATGATACTGTCCACCATTTAACTGCTTCGGATTGCTCTGATAACCCAACTGCTACTGATTCCCCTGATGACTCTGTTGATTGTGACCATGTTGGTTGTTTTGGATGCCCTGGTTATTCTGGAATCCTGAGTTTGAACCGCCACCGCCATAACCCGGCCCATGAAACCCTAGGCCGGAACCGCCAGATGGACCCTGATCATACCGGAAGAGATCATAGTTTTTGAATTCCCTCATGATGAAACAGTCCTTCTAGAGGTGCATGGTCGGAACCTCCTTCGTCCCGTGCTTTGGGCAGGGTTGGTTTAACAGGCGCTCCAGATTCATGCCTCCATCGCGCTAGGGCGATTTACCCTTACGACGCTGCGCATTGCCCTGCATATTGGTGTTAGCCATGAAATCCGAGTTGTCCGCTTTACGCTTACCATTGTTCCCGTGGCTCGCCTGGTTATGCTGTCCTTTTGTACCGGCATTCTTCTTTCCCTTCTCCTGCTTTTCTTCATCAAAATCGGGGTCCTTGGTATTATCAGAATCAGCATACTTAACCAGAGTTGCCATGAGTGTTCCCATATCGTTGCAGTGACGCTTGAGCCATCCCAACTTCATCTTCAGTGACTTAAATCGGCAATTACCTTCCAAGGTCACGATTGCCGTATCAGGATTGATGCGGCCTGACGAATGCAGGATTTCTGAAACCCGGTGCACCCAATGAGTTGTTGATTTGTTCTCTCCTTGGACACAAGCAGCCAGATCCACAATGGACATGGGTTGTTTGCACGTATCCTTAAAGTTCACTATAAACCGGGCCTTCAACTCATCTCGTGAACTGATCAAGTTAACGGGCAGGCTCTTTAGCCAGGTACGAGCCGTTCCTTCTAACATCATGGTGAAGTATTTTGCACACGCCGCTTGATCCACATCCAGCATCTCCATTGCCATCTCATAACTTTCAACCCACGCCTCGGGGGGTTGATCGGCGGTATAATTAGGCACTTTACGCGGACCCTTGAAATCCTTGGGCAGCCGCACATTACGTAGAGCCGGGATGAGGCACGACACTCCCCAAGAGCTAAAAGCCAAACCACGTTCAACTGGTGCCGCTGGTTGAACCGAAGCGGTTTGATGATTCTGGTACTACGCTGCCAATTGTGCTGCTGCTTCGCGCCGTGCTCTGCCGTTGTTCACCACATCCTGAGCATTCAAACCGCCGTGCGCCGGATTAGGCCCTCGAGGGGCGTCACGACGCCGCGCGCTGCTTGACACAGCCGGTTCGTCCATGTGCCTCCTGTAACTCTTGCTTGGACGGGGGGTCGAATGTATTCTGTCTCGGCTGTAGGAATAAGCCTGCTGCTGCACAACAGCGGTTTGAAGAAGATCCGTGGCCCGTCGTGTCTCAACCGCTGCCAGTGAGTCACCCTCCATCGGAATAGCTGCCAAACGCCATGCTGCAGCAATCATATTATCCAAAGGGCTAGAGAAGTGACCTGGCGGCATTGGTACGTATTGCGCCGGATTGTCCGTCCGTTGAGGCGGGTCCATCACCCGTGGCTGATCCGGCGCTGCCCCAAGTGCCTCGGTCCGGTTTACAGTTGCTGGATTACTAGGCCCGGCTCCTGGCGTATTGAAGAGATTCATCCCTTCGTAAACCGGCGGCAGACAGGACCGGTAGTTCTGCCTCATTACTTCGTTTGACGCGTTGTGATCCAACATAAGCCGGTAATTCTACGCCTGGCTCTACTGTGATTGGGCATCTAAAGCGGCCCGCTCTTCGGTCATCCTTGCCTCCTCAGCCGCCAAGTCCGCCTTGGCCTGAGTTATCTGATCCTTCAGTTTTGTAACCTCCGCATTATGCTGATCTTGGGTCTCTGGGGTGACTACCGTAGTCAGTAATGTCGTCAAAGCGTCCAACAAACCGGAAAGTACTTGAGCCGGCCGGCGCGCAGGGCCTCCTGCCCCGGCTGCCGATCCGAAAATCATTGCTGCTGCAGATGAAGATTGCAAGGTGGGCTGCGTACCGGCCATGAAGATTCCAACCTGGTTCAGCGGTCCAAAGGGGTCCGGAATACTGTCGCCATCGGAATAGCCTCCAATCCGGCCATCTTGCAATTGGTAAAGCGACTCGGTTTCGCCAGTGGATGATTCACCATCTAAGTAGATGGTCGTCTCACCGTCGGACACCGGTTCAGATTCCGCACCGTGGATGAACCCTACGAACGCATGCTTCATGGCAGGCTGAACCCGGGCAGGACTTGCACACTGAGCCGTTCCGACGAGGTCGGTGGAGATGTCCGGCTCAGGGCCCGGTTCGCCGATCTTGCCGATGAAAACATGAATTCCGCCAAAGGGGACCCGGTACCCGTACTCAATTGAGCCGGCCTCGGGGCCCCATCCTACGTCGTCGATGTAGAGCTTGCCGTGACGAATCCTGGTCATCCGTCCAACCGCGTACCCTTTGAGTCCTTCAAAGTTGCCCTATAAGAACTCAAAACCATCGTGCGATAGCCCCACGGTGGGCGCCAACTGTCGTGGAATTAAAACGTCAGATGTCCTAGCAGAAGGACTTACTCGTGGAGCCATCGCAATGAGATTAGCTTAAAGGGGTTAAACCGGAACAAAGGACACAGGAAGTTTATACTGGTTCGGCCCTTGCGGTGAAGGTAAAAGCCTACGATCCAGTTGTTGTGGGATTGATTGATCTCGATGAGCAGGGAGCGAATCCGCTTTACCTATCTCTCAAGCTATTGTTTCTTGTCCCTGAACCGCCGCCGGGTCGTCCCTTTATATACACAGGTTGACGCCCGGCCGGTTTACAGAATCCCGAGGCCGGCTCATACAAGTGTCCGGCTCGGTCTCTTCCCTTCCCTAACTTACAATACAAGTTATACATCTATGGCGGTTTACTATTATGGGCCCTAATCCTCCTTTGGGCTCTGCGCCTCTAAGCTTTAACAGTAGAGCGCCATACTCCTTGTCTTCATGGGCTTCAATATAGATGAGCATAAACCAGCCCCTCCTGGGCGGTTTACACTCAGTAGTTATATCCCCAACAGGCTCGGTGTCGGTGTCAAAACCGGCGGATCTCGGGTAGGGGGTCCCGAACTGTGCGTCTAGGCGGATGGTAATAGGAGACAAGGGACACGATGTTTTTACCTGTGTTCGGGCCCTCTCGATGGAGGTAAAACCCTACTCTGCTTGATTGATATTGATGATATGGGTAGTACAAGAGTGGATCTACCACGAGATCAAGGAGGCTAAACCCTAGAAGCTAGCCTATGGTATGATTGTTCTGTCCTATGGATTAAAACCTCCGGTTTATATAGACACCGGAGGGCTAGGGTTACACAGTCGGTTACATGGTAGGAGATCTACATATCCGTGTCGCCAAGCTTGCCTTCCACGCCAAGGAAAGTCCCATCCGGACACGGGACGAAGTCTTCAATCTTGTATCTTCATAGTCTTGGAGTCCGCCGATGATGATAGTTCGCTATCCGGACACCCCTAGTCCGAGACTCCTCAAGAGTCTGCGAACCAGGCTTCAATGACGACGAGTCCGCGCCAGATATTGTCTTCGTGTTGCAAGGCGGGTTCTCCTACAAATTCCATGTGCTTGCCGAATAGTGTCCGGCTTCCTTATAAATGTTGCGCTCCTTGGCTTCCACGCCCAATAATGGCCCTCTTCCACGTGTCGTATGAATGCGAAAAGCCAGGGTATCTTTACATTTTACCCCCAAGCCGCGCGAATAAGCTGCCTATAAGAGAGGCAAGGATCTAGATCCAAATCACACCATCCTCCTTCCGCGAGTACTCATGGAGCGCCCCTAACAAAAATCCACTCCATCATGGACAGTCGATGCGGCCCCTCCTCTCGCGCTCCCAGCCCTCAGCCAGTAGATAGGAGGAGATGTTCAGTCCCGCACAGCGAGCTGGTGACGCTCCAAGCGGAGGGATGCCTTCCTCTGGCCTTCATGGTCCCGGTTCGAGCCGGACTGGCCACCTACAAAGGTGGAAAGCAGGCGGAGAGCACCCCCAATCCCTCCAAAGGAGAGCGGGTGTGCTTCGTCGCTATCTAATAAGGGGCTCGATTTCCCATACATCCGTTTCTCCGGGGCTCTCGGAGTTCTACTGAACTCCAGCTTCATCACCTTACACCCGCCCCATTTTGCATATTATGGGTTTTGTAGCTCTTCTGAGCTGTTCTGGGCATCGAGCCCCATTTTGCGCTGTGGAAGAGATTGTTTTGCCTCGCACTCGCTTCTCATGAGGGGTCGATATATCAAGTGGGCGGAGCCGAATATATGCATCGCGGGACCGGATATCTATCCGGAACCCGAAGAAGGCGTCCAAGACCGGCCTTCGAATGGTTTTATATGGAAGACGCCCACCGCTGCACCTAGTTCGGATCGGCCTCCGGAGTCCAAAGAACGCTCTTCTGAAGAAACGCCTGAGTTGGCGCCCGCGGAGCCCTCAACGGGAAGATGATAGGAGCGTCCAATATCTGATGGGCCGGATAAGGTTACTAGCCCATTCCGGATTGACCATGATTGGAGTCATGGCCACGTGCATTATGCGTGGGGTGCAGCCGCTCCAATATAGGGGCCACCCCATGTGGGATTTCAACGGGGAGAATGACGCCACCCGTCATGGCCGCAAGGGGCCGGGATCGGCCACCGATCTGGTGAAGATCCCGTCGGCTTGTACAAGGGGAGAAGGAGGACTTCCTCCACGAGTCCATTGAATGGATTCTCCATGAATAACCCTCGAGCTGGGTAAGCGGACGCTTATCTATCCGATCCGTATTTTCAAATTTAAGTGTCTTACTTTATGATTTCGACGCAGAACTGGCCGGGATGTGGAGGGCATACACAGCTGACTCCACAACCCGAGGATCCGGAAGATCCTTGATCCGCCTCCGGAGAGGATCCGGACATAGAGGTGGAGCTGATTGACGGGTGTTCCACCAACTTAGCATGGACAATGCTCTAGTCGCCATTACGGCTGACTACCCCGGTTTATCTCCGGCTTCCCAGGTAACTATGTCCGGAGTCTGGACACCATTACTTCATCCATGCTTATTTCTGACCACCGTATACCAACGGTGTCTCGCAGGAGGTGCCTTCAAGGCCGGAAGCCGAACCCGCGGCGGCTGACCAACAAGGGTCAGTTCGGCGCAGCAGGCGGAAGAGGGTGCGGTGCGAATCGAAACATCGCCGCAACGGTATGGAACGCCACCATTTTAAAGGGAAATATTCCTGGGAGGTATATTAATGCTCATGACTTTTCCAGGAGAAAGAGCGCTCGCCGGACTATGCCCGGAGAGGTTGCCAACCAAGCCTCCGCCAGCCAGGCTCCAACACCTGGTCCGGAGGGGGAGGCGAGCGCAAGGCGCGAGCCGAATGCTCCTCCAACGGAGGATGCCGACAAGCTGTCCGCCACCAGGTCTGAGGTGGAGAGCGCCATGAATCACAGGCGCCGCCGGACAGTTCTTCGTGACGCGTGTTTATCCCCGGAGGCGTTGAATGCCTTTAATGCGGGAGACGCGCACCTCCGTGCTACTCAAGATGGTTTAACCAGAGCCACAGAGCAGTATGTGAAAGACATACAGGTAAGGAATTTTAATAGGTATATATGCCAGTAGCCCCCGAGACTTAAAGTAGTTAGAATAACTGATTTAAGGATCATTTTATATGCAGGATCTTACGGAGAAGAATACCCACCTGTCCCAGGAGCTTCAAGAGTGCAAGGCCCAACTTGAGGCCAAGACTAGCCGCCCAGAGGAGCCACAGACCCCTCCGTAACACATATTTCAAAAAGATAAGCGGTTTATGAAGTGCGGCGTATGATAAGTCGACAATAATATTGCGATGTTGCGGACTTGATCCGGACAAGCAGCGACTACTGCGCCAAATGAAGGCCGGCGAGAGGGTGCTTATGAAGGTGCAGCAGGAGAGGAACAAACTACAAGATGCCCACACCCAGCTGGGCGAAGAGCTAAAAGGTGTTCGGGCCCAGCTGTCTGGCTCCGTGAAGGAGAATCAGCGGCTTCGTCGTGGCATTTATAGTAAGTGCTTGAGCAAACTCTTTTGAAAAGAAGAGTTCGGCGAGGGAGTTGATTGACAGAAATATGTCTGTAGGTATGCTAATGGGTCGTCCTGCGGAGGAAATGCCCGGTTCAACGGGTGATCTGCTTCCCGAGCTGCTGCAGCTGCACAAACGTGTTCGGCAGGCGATGAGCGGCGTCGTCCAGGCCTTATGGCCATTCGTCTCCCTCCCCGAGGGTCTTGGGGGGCTTGTGAAGAAGCTTCAAGGAGCGCGGCAGCGCTTCCGTCTATGGAAGATATCGGCCTACCGTTAAGGCGCCCGAGAGGCCTGGGCCATGGTGAAGACGTGGTACACGAAGGCTGATCCGAACCACATGGCCGAGGTCGGACCTGTGGGGCCCGATGGGAAGGAGATTCCTGTGAGCTTAATGTATGGCCAAGTAGAGTTGGCCGCTAAGTATTCCCAACGGGACTGTAAGCTAGACAGCCTGTTAGATGGGATTGAAGAGGAGTACAATCAGTCAATTTGACGATGCAATCTAAAATGACATGTAAAATGCCTTCTAGCCGGATTGTAGATCGTTTGTCTTTGCGGACCTTTTCGATTCAACCTCGGGACCCTAGAGTCCGGAGTGTGTCCGAATACCCTCACGGTTATGAAAAAACCGGGGCATGCATGGAGACCAAAGTAGGGGTCATTAGTGCTTTATCGGAGAAGTGCCCAACTAGTTATGTTATATTACATGGTTAGTAAGAAACATCTTCCGGGAGAATAGTTCCGTTAGGGGTTCCTTTCTCGAGGCATGCCCTAAAGTGCATGTCCGACTGCAAAAAAAGCGTAAAAGCATCTAGGGGCAGATAAATAAATAGATAGGAAATCGTCTTTCAAGTCACCGACCAATATTCCCTTAAGAACGCTTAGCTTCGGCTTCACCCACCGAGGTACACATCCGGTGACCAGCAAGAATAATCGCAGAGGTGCTCCTTTACCTCCTAGCCGAACAATCGGGAACGTAGGGGTAAGCACAGGAGCCAGGCAACCCAGCTTGGCCAAAACTTAAGTCATATCGATGCATATATTGGGGAGTAAAAGGTACATGCGGAAGTGTGACGCATGTGTTGGGCATGAAGCCCGTATAAATAAGCTTCTGTTAAAGAAGCCCCCCAGGTATAATGAGTGCGAGCAGCACGTCAAGTGTGTGCCAACAATGCACAGGTCAGCCCACAAAGGCTTTACGAAAAGAAGGGGGGAAGGAAGAGAAAAAACAAAAGACAACAAACGTTTAAAATGTGGACGGAGGAAGGAGACGAACTCTGAGTCCGGCGCTAGGCGTAGAATCTTCGCAGGCGGGCTGCGTTCCATGGGTTCGGCTCGAGTCGATTGTTCGATGCGTTTCGTAGACAGTATGCTCCGCCGGTCAGGACTTGATCGATGATGAAGGGACCTTCCCGCTTGGGCTTGAGTTTGTCCTTTTTCTTGTCCGGCAGACGTAGAACTAGTTTGCCAACATTGTAAGTTTTGGCCCGTACTTCTCTACTTTGATATCTTCGAGCCTGCTGCTGATAGAATGCGGAACGAGCCTTTGCCACATCGCGCTCCTCCTCCAATGCGTCCAAACTATCCTGCCGATCCAACTCGGCTTCTCTTTCTTCGTACATGCGCACTCTAGGTGAGTCATGAATTATATCGCAGGGCAAAACTGCCTCTGTGCCGTATACCATAAAGAATGGCGTGAATCCGGTAGTACGATTTGGCGTGGTCCGCAGCCCCCAGAGTACGGAGTCGAGCTCCTCCACCCAGTGCGTGTTAGATTCCGTGAGGGACCGCACTAACCTGGGTTTAATGCCGCTCATAATTAGACCATTTGCTCGTTCGACTTGACCGTTAGTTTGAGGGTGATAGACTGAAGCGTAGTCGAGCTTGATGCCCATATTTTTGCACCAGAGTTTAACTTCGTCGGCCATGAAGTTCGTGCCGTTATTAGTGATGATGCTGTGGGGGACGCCGTAGCGGTGTACTACCCCAGATATGAATTCTATCACAGGTCCGGATTCAGACGTTTTAACCGGCTTGGCCTCTATCCATTTGGTGAATTTATCCACCATAACCAATAGGTATTTTTGCTTGTGGGTTCCCCCTTTAAGGGGTCCAACCATGTCAAGCCCCCAGACCACGAACGGCCAGGTGATGGGTATAGTTTTGAGGGCGGTCGGTGGTATGTGGCTTTGATTAGCAAAGAGCTGGCAACCGACGCATCGTTGGACTAAGTCCTGAGCATCTGCCCGGGCAGTCGGGCAATAAAATCCTGTACGGAAGGCCTTGCCCACAAGGGCCCGGGCTGCGGCGTGGTGCCCGCCGAGTCCGGCGTGAATTTCAGCCAGGAGATCTCACCCTTCCTCTTCGAAGATGCACCTTTGAAGGACTCCGGTTGTGCTTTTCTTCTAAAGTTCTCCCTCATGGACCTTGTAGGCTTTAGATCGCCGAACTATGCAGCGGGCCTCATTTTGGTCTTCGGGAAGTTCCTGCCTAATTAAGTAGGCTAGGAATGGTTCCGTCCATGGGGCAATTACTGCCATTATTTCGTGGGCTGAAGGTGTTATTTCATTGGCTGAGCCACCGATTGTGTCAGAATGTTCCGTGTTGGGTGGTGCGGTTGGTTCCGGGTTGTTATTTCCGGACTCCTCTTTCCATGATACGGATGGCTTAAAGAGCCGCTCCAGGAAGATGTTTGGAGGGATGGCGTCGCGTTTTGCGCCGATGCGTGCGAACACGTCGACTGCCTGGTTATTATTCCGGGCTACATGGTGGAATTCGAGTCCTTCGAACCGAGCTGACATTTTTAAGACGGCGTTACGATAGGCTGCCATTTTCGGATCCTTGGCGTCAGAGTCTCCATTTACTTGGGATATTGCGAGGTTTGAATCCCCGCGCACCTCTAGGCGTTGAATACCCATGGAGATTGCCATCCGGAGACCATGTAGAAGGGCCTCATATTCGGCTGCAGTGTTGGAGTCCGTGTACATTATCTGAAGTACGTATTGGACTATGTCTCCGGTTGGGGACGTCAATACGACGCCAGCCCCCAAGCCGGCCAACATTTTAGAGCCATCGAAATGCACGATCCAATTGGAGTATGCGCCGTACTCTTTAGGGAGTTCGACTTCGGTCCATTCGGCGATGAAGTCAGCCAAAACTTGCGACTTTATAGCTCGCCGTGGTTTGTAGGTTATGTCGAATGGTAAGAGCTCAATGGACCATTTTGCAATCCTGCCCGTCGCGTCGCGGTTGTTTATAATTTCGTTGAGAGGTACTTCGGAGGCCACTATTATCGAACACTCTTGAAAGTAGTGTCGCAATTTCCGGGATGCCATGAACACCACGTACGCTATCTTTTGATAATGTGGATACGGGACTTGCATGGAGTTAAGACAGTGGATACGTAGTACACTAGTTTTTGAAGAGGGAATTTGTGTCCTTCTGTTTCTCATTCGACAACGAGTACCGCGCTGACAATTGATGTGTTGCCGCGATATATAATAACATCGGTTCGCCTAGGTTGGGCGCGGCCAGGACCGGATTTGTTGCCAATATGGCCTTTATTTCTTCGAGTCCGGCCGTGGCAGCATCCGTCCATTCGAAGTGTTCGGTGCGCCGGAGGAGGCGATAGAGGGGCAATGCCTTTTCTCCCAAACGGGAGAGGAAGCGGCTTAGAGCCGCCATGCATCCAGTCAGTTTTTGTATTTGTTTGAGGTCTTTTGGGATATCCAATTGTGACAGAGCTCGGAAATTGGCTGGGTTTGCTTCAATTCCTCTACCGGATACAATGAAGCCCAAGAGCTTTCCGGCTGGTACACCGAAAACGCATTTTTCTGGGTTGAGCTTAATGTCATATGCTCGGAGGTTGTCGAATGTGAGCCTCAAATCGTCTACTAGAGTTTTGACGTGTTTGGTCTTAACGACCACATCGTCTACGTATGCCTCCACTATTTTGCCGATCTGGGTAGCCAGACATGTGTGAATCATATGCTGATATGTTGCGCCGGCGTTTTTGAGTCCGAAGGGCATTGTGTTGAAGCAGAATGGTCCGTATGGAGTAATGAATGCCGTTGCGGCCTGGTCTGTTTCCGCCATCTTGATTTGATGGTATCCGGAGTATGCGTCGAGGAAGCACAATGAATCGTGCCCTGCGGTAGCATCGATGATTTGGTCGATGCGGGGAAGGGGGAAAGGATCCTTTGGACAGGCCTTGTTAAGGTCTTTAAAATCGACACAAAGGCGCCAGAATTTGTCCTTTTTTGGTACCATTACCAGGTTCGCTAGCCAGTCCGGATGTTTTATATCTCTGATGAATCCGGCTTCTAATTGTTTGGCTAGCTCCTCTCCCATTGCCTGTCTTTTGGTTTCGGAAAATCGCCGAAGAGCCTGTTTGACTGGCTTGAATCCTTTTAGGATGTTTAGGCTGTGTTCTGCCAGCCTGCGTGTGATTCCTGGCATATCTGAAGGGTGCCAGGAAAAAATGTCCCAATTTTCCCGAAGGAATTCTCGTAGTGCGGCGTCTACATCAGAGTTTAATTGTGCCCCAATGGAGGTTGTCTTTGTGGGGTCCGTTGGATGGACCTGGAATTTGACTATTTCGTCTGCTGGTTTAAAAGAGGTGGACTTAGATCTCTTATCGAGTATCACATCATCGCTATTCACCGTGGAGCATAGCGCAGTGAGTTCCTCTGCCGCTAGGGCTTCGGATAGTGCCTCTAGGGCTAGTGCGGCTGTCTTATTTTCAGCGCGGAGTGCTATGTCTGGATCACTGACAAGAGTGATGATTCCATTGGGCCCGGGCATTTTAAGCTTCATGTACCCGTAATGGGGTACAACTTGGAAAATTGTGAATGCCTCTCGCCCTAATAAGGCGTGATATCCGCTGCTAAACGGGGCCACTTGGAACGTGACCTCCTCGGACCTGTAATTGTCCAGCGAGCCGAATACCACATCTAGTGTGATTTTTCCTATGCAGCGTGCTTCCCGACTAGGGATTATTCCTCTAAAGGTTGTGCTGCTTCGCTCAATGCGGCTCCAGTCTATTTCCATTTTTTGGAGGGTTTCCTCGTAGATGAGGTTTAATTCGCTGCCGCCATCCATGAGTACCTTGGTAAGACGAAAGCCGTCCACTATTGGACTGAGGACCAATGCGGCTGGTGCTCGGGCTGTTCGGAATTTAGGTTCGTTGCTGGCGTTGAAGGTGATAGCCGTGTCACTCCATGGATTTATTGTTGCTACTTGGTAGACTTCGGTAAGGCTGCGGAGTGTTTGTTTCCGCATGTTGTTTGATGCGAAAGTCTCGAAGACTGTTAATACCGTACTGGTACTGTTGGGTTGGTTCTCCGGGGCTAGAAGCTCTTCACCACTTTTGGCCACCTGCCGTAGTATCCAACATGCTTGAAGGCTATGTGTTGTAGTGACGCCCTCTGTAGTGTGGATTTTACAGGGTCCGCTGAGCCATCCCTCCAATACGGTTCCGTGCCCTTTATGGGGTTTTTGCTTTTTGGTTTTTGTCCCGGGTGCCTGAGCATGATGCACCCTTTTGTTTCGGACTAGGGTTGTGTTCGTAGCCGGATTGTCCCAAATCTTAGTTTCGGTTTTCCAGGTACTCTCCATCGCACAAGATACTTTCGTACTATGGGCCTTGGTCGTGGCGTGTAATTTCGTGATGATTTATGGCGTTCGTGATTCCTTGTCCGTGCAATTGTTACTGAAAAATTGAGATTATGCTTTCCTCACGGCAGTCCTTTATCCCGTCCATAACCAGGAGGAATCGCCCAATAATGATGTCTTTGTTCCGTGGGCTCTTGCGGATTTGAGATAGATCGCTTATGTTTGGGTGGGCGGGTGGAATTAAGTCCGGAACCCTGCCCAACTTGAGGCTCAAGGGCCGAAAAGTTTCCGAATTTGGAAGCTTGGATTGCTGGATGTTGTCCAACGAATCTAGTTCACCGCCTCGACTTTAGGTTCATGCTTGATTGACGTCCCGCCCCTCCGCAGAATCCGACATGGAGGGATCGGAGTCCGGACATAACTGGTCTTTAATATAGAAGAAGAGCCGCTGCGTTGTTCCTCTACCGCCGCAACGTGGTGGGTAACCTGGGGAGAGTTAATCTCTCGCAGATCGGTTTTAAGCCCAATCTGATCGTAGTCTGCAGCGACTCCTGGCGGCGATGCGATCCAAGAGCTCGTTCTGGAAGAGCTCCATCGGATCCAGCTGCTCGGTGAATTCGAGTTGGCGTGGAGATCGCTTTTGATGACCCGAGAGGTCATCGTCGAGCGGCGGCGAACAGCGGTCATAATAAAACCACCTAGCGGATAGTTTGGCGGCGGCCAAAGCTCCTTTAGCAATGGTACCGTCTTCAAAGACGGGAAGAGGCATCCTTCTGATTGTGGCGCGAGAGGAACTCTCAATGAAAGCACCAATGTCGGTGTCAAAACCGGTGGATCTTGGGTAGGGGGTCCCGAACTGTGCGTCTAGGCGGATGGTAACAGGAGACAAGGGACACGATGTTTTTACCCAGGTTCGGGCCCTCTCGATGGAGGTAAAACCCTACTCCTGCTTGATTGATATTGATGATATGGCTAGTACAAGAGTGGATCTACCACGAGATCAAGGAGGCTAAACCCTAGAAGCTAGCCTATGGTATGATTGTTCTGTCCTATGGACTAAAACCCTCCGGTTTATGTAGACACCGGAGAGGGCTAGGGTTACACAGAGTTGGTTACAATGGTAGGAGATCTACATATCTCTATCGCCAAGCTTGCCTTCCACGCCAAGGAAAGTCCCATCCGGACACGGGACGAAGTCTTCAATCTTGTATCTTCATAGTCTTGGAGTCCGGCCGATGATGATAGTTCGGCTATCCGGACACCCCCTAGTCCGGGACTCCCTCACTCGGCATTGGCTGAATAGCTTGCCGGCAAACTCCATCGGAAGTTGGGAGAACCTGGCAGACACATTCCTAGATAACTTCCAGGGCACGTATGTGTGACCACCGGATGCTGACGATTTAAGTCACATAACCCAATAGCCCGGAGAGTCAGCCAGGAAATTCTGGACTCGGTTCCTAACTAAGAAGAACCAAATTGTCAACTGTCCGGATGTCGAAGCCCTAGCGGCCTTTAAGCATAATATCCGTGACGGGTGGCTTGCCCGACATCTCGGCCAAGAAAAACCGAAGTCCATGGCAGCCCTCACGACACTCATGACCCGCTTTTGTGAGGGCGAGGATAGCTAGTTGGCTTGTAGCAACAACACAGCAAGCAATCCTGGCACATCAGAGGCCAGAGATAGCAACGGCAAGCCCCGACGCAACAAACACAAGCGTCACAAAAACAGTGATAATGCCAAAGACACGGCAGTTAACGCCGGATTCAGTGGCTCTAAGTCCGGTCAGCGGAAAAAGCCATTCCAAAAAAACAATTCGGGCCTGTCCAGTCTGGACCGCATACTCGATCGTCCATGCCAAATTCATGGCACCCCAGGAACACCAGCCAATCATACCAATAGAGAATGTTGGGTCTTCAAACAAGCTGGCAGGTTAGGTGCCGTAAACAAGGAGAAAGGGTCTCAAAGCGATGACGATGATGAGGAGCCCCGATCACCAAACAAAGGAGGGCAAAAGAGATTTTCCCTGCAAATCAAAACGATGAATATGATAAATGCCATCCACATCCGAACGGACGTGCACTCTTAGGGATGTCGACTTAATGGAGCTAGTCGCTGCACAATATAAACTATGGCCGATCACTTTCGATCGTACGGATCGTTCGACAAATACCAAGCAGGATAATTCAGCCGCACTTGTCCTTGACCCAATAATTGACGGATTCCACCTCACATGAGTCCTTATGGACGGAGGCAGCAGTCTAAACCTGCTGTATCAGGACACAGTGTGCAAGATGGATATCGATCATTCGATGATCAAGCCCACTAAAACCACCTTTAAAGGTGTTATACCAGGTGTGGAGGCCCGTTGTACAGGCTCCATCACTCTGGAGGTAGTCTTCAGATCACCGAACAATTACCGTACAGAAGAGTTAATCTTCGACATCGTCCCTTTCTGCAGTAATTATCATGCATTGCTCGGACGAACCGCGTTTGCTCGATTCAATGCGGTGCTGCATTATGCCCATCGAAAGCTCAAAATGCTCGGTCCGCGTGGTGTCATAATTGTCAATGGCAAGGCTGAACTCCCCCTCTATGCCGAAGAGCATACCGCCGCCTTAAGGGCAGAAGCAACGAGTGGCATCCTTCAATCGAACCTTGAGTCAACGGCCAAGCTCCCGGACACCGTCAAGGGAGTCCGAACTAATTCGCGGCAAGATAGCCCGGCTCGTCTGGAGCTCAATTAAAACACTCTTGCAGCAAACGGAGGCACAACTAGGATAGGCCACACAGGGCGGCTTAACCGCTCCATGGCACATAAAAATTTTCTTACACTTTGTTTGCAGGTCCACTTTTGCGTAGGCCAGGACTGGCAACATGGAAACAGCTTGAATGCGTAAGGGAATCCTTAGACATGGCCTTGATGACCATCCGGTTATACTCCGGATCCGCACACAGCCTCCTCCCGCTTGATCTCAGCAGGTTCCGAAGTCGTATTTCTTTTTCTATCACACTACTTATATTTGTACACATTGACATGTTATTCAATTACAACATGTGGCTATATATGACGCTTATCTGTTGTTGTTTCTTATTGATACTCTTTGTCAAAATGGCATCCGTATACCGCGATATGCCTTAATATGCCAAGGGCTTCATTGTACCCATAATAATGACAATAAAGTCCAAGCACCTTCGTGGTAGTTCGGCACCCCGAGCTTATAGCATTATATGCATCAGCTCCGAATCATGTCTTGGGTCAATAGTTGGGTTTGCCCGGCTCCTATGTTTTGCTGCCTTACGTTCTGCTATATCGGCTAAGGCGGCACAGGGAGAACTACTACGATTATGTCCCGGTTCTTCCGAACGAGCGCCTCGGTAGAAGCCGAAAAATGACTGTCATGATACCACGAGAGCTGGTCAGCTGTTCGAGAGGTTGTAAAATCTTTAAGGATTTCTTCCGCATTATGCTATAACCAATGCAGCGTGCAATGGATCGGCTTTTCTTCCGATCATGCGCTTATAGAGCCCCTCGTGCGGTCTTCCGAACACCAGGGGCTGCGCCTACCTTCCTTTTGTCAAGCTCCTATGGCTAAGTGAGAGTGATAAAGCCCTAAAGTCCGGTTACCTGGTTCATTGTGCTGAACACCTCCTTCAAGGACCCAAAACTGGGATAAAGAGTGCTCAGGTTTGTCCCGAACACCCCCATTACCTACGTGGGGGCAGAAGCCGACGACTGGCCAACTCTCAGGATTAATATATAAAACGTCCGCGCAGGAGGAAAAACTTTCAAATAACATGCAATAAATAATAGAAAAGACCTTGTTCAACATTACAACGGACAACATGACTGTATTCATGGAAATATAATGTCCTTGGTGCATTGTTCCGCCGCATGGCGGGCTCCTTTCAGGACACTATCATAATATAACTCAGGCTTGCGGTGCTCCTTCCCCTCTGGCGGTCCCTCGGTCATCAGCTTTTCAGCGTCCATCTTTCCCCAGTGCACGTTTGCACGGGCAAAGGACATTCGCGCACCCTCTATACAGACCGACCGCTTGATGATGTCAAGTCGAGGGCAGGCACTCACAAGCCGCTTCACGAGACCGAAGTAGCTTCTTGGAATCGGCTCTGCGGGCCATAGCCGGATAATTAAATCCTTCATGGCTAGCTCGGCCGCCTTATGCAGTTCGATCAGCTGTTTCAGCTGATCGGCGAAAGGCACCGGATAATTCGGTACCAAAAGAGCTTATCCGCAGTGTTCCTTTCTTCGGCTCGATAGAATTGGGCGGCATCAGATATGCTGCGTGGCAGCTCCGCAAATACCCCTGGAGAAATCCGAACTCAAAATAAGAAACATGATTTTCTCCTCAAATACTTGCTTTACATGGAAAAATCCTTACCCGCCGCGATCTTCCTTGCCTCTTGGATCTCCTGCGGGGCACCTTGGGTTCCCCCCAGGCATCGCGTGCGGCCTGAGGAGCCTTGGTGAGTTCAGATTCTTTCTCCGTTAAACTCTGATCCAAGGTCTCGCATTTCTTCACGGCCTCTTGAAGCTCTTGCTCAACTTCAATAACCCTGGCCTCATGCTTCTCACGAAGAGCTTGCTCTGTGGCTGCCCTTTTCTCAGCCTCGGCCACAGCCTTGTTAAGAGCCTCGACTTCGGTCATCGCCCCTAGAGAAAATCATGAAACATATTTTTATCATACTCATTCGCACTGAATGCGAGCAAGGTTTATGCATACCTTGTTTATCCTCCAATTGCATTTTCAACTGGCCAAGTTCTTCTTTGGGCCCCTCCAGACTTTGATACAGTCTGGAGACTTCTGCAGTATGAGAGGCGGTAGTCGCTACAGACGCCTGCTTATAAAAGAAGAGAGATAGATGCCATCAAGGAGTCTCCTACGAACATAAATTTGATCCCCTGTCCGGTTCTTCCTTTCACCGAACAGTGTATCAGGGGCTCCTATCTATACTATGACACTCTTCGAAACCTCATAAAATATACCTCAAAGCCTCTTATAAGGCCGATGCAGGCTTCATTTAGTCCACTCTCAGCGGACTGGATCTTCTCAATCACCATACCCATAAGGGCACGGTGTTCTTCAATGATGGAGGCGCTCTCCAACGCCGCCAGTAAAGTATCCGGCACCTCTGGTTGGACAGAGGTTGCCAACGGAACAGGCGCACCCCCTCCAATTGAGGGATGCTGCCTGCCTGATTCTTGAGCCGTACCAGTCTCCGGAATTGTGTCCGGCTAGCGGCCAGATTTTATATGGCCGCCGCCGTCGGCGTCCATAGGAGCCTTTTCTCCCGTCTGTCCGGCCCCGGAAGTTTGACCTTCTGGTACCGCCTTGACGATCTCCCCCCCTTCTTGGCCTGGGTCCCTCTGTGATGATACCTCGGTGTCATTCACGTGTTTTGAGGAAGGGGCCTTTGGGGGCGTCTCGTTATCCATCGCATCCAAACCCAATAAATTCTCTGATGAGGATCGTTCGGTGCACGACCTCGCCGGACTGCAAAAAAAAGTATGGCTCAATGATTAAAACGTCATAGTAAGTCTGGATGCCTAAATGTGTTTGGATTTTATATACTCATGAGTTCACCAGGGGCTGGGCCCTGGGAACCCACTCCGGGCTGCTGTCGGCGGCGGCAGTGGACTCCTCTGGAAGAGGAGTTTTTCCCCTCTTAGGCGACTCGGCCTCCAAAGATGAGGAGGCCGCCCTTTTCTTTCCTCCCCTCACTGGGGATTGGTCTTCCTCCTCTTCCTCATCCTCTCCGAAGGAAGATCGGGCATCGGAGTCTTCGGATATTGTGTCCGAAGTGCCCCGGCGACGAAGGCCGCCCTTGGTCTTTTTGGCCTCCTTCTCGGCCTTCTTCTTCGGCGCCTTGTAAGGCGCCGGGACCAGCATCTTTGTCAGAAGTGGGCCGGCTGGTTCTTCCGGCAGAGGGGCTAGATAGTAGATCCGCCCCACCTTTTTCGTCTAGCCCTAGGACAGTTGAGGAAACACATCAAGCACTTCCCTTGGGTTATGCAAATGAAACGTATGAATTGCCAACATACAATGACTTATCGAACTTGCAGGGTGGGACAATTGTTACCCGCAGTCCTCGGCGGAGTCCGACCATGATTCGCTGGACTTAAAGAGCACCTTCCAAATGTCCTTGTGCAAAGAGCCAAAGAGCTCTAGCAGGGTCTGGTGCTTGGCCGGGTCGAATTCCCATAAATTGCAGGCTCTGTGTTGACAAGGCAGAATCCGGTGAACTAACATCACCTAGACTACATTGACAAGTTTGATATTCTTGTCTTCCATATCCTTGACGCGCATCTGGAGCACCGACAGTTTGTCGGACGAAGACTAGTTCAGGCCCTTCTTGGGCCAGGACATAAGCCGCAGGGGAACTCCGGATCGGAATTCGGAAGCAGCGGCCCATTCCGTGACGCGCGGCTCAGTGATGTAAAACCACTACTGCTGCCACTCTTTGACAGAAGCATTAAAAGTACCTGTCGGCCATGTTACGTTGGGCATCTTGCTCACCATGGCACCTCCGCACTCGGCGTGCTTGCCACTCACTACCTTGGGCTTCACATTAAAGATCTTCAGCCATAAGTTGAAGTGTGGCGAGATGCGGAGAAAGGCCTCGTACATGACGATGAATGTTGAGATGTTGAGGAAGGAATTTGGGGATAGATCATGAAAATCGATCCCGTAATAATACATGATGCCGCAAATGAATGGGAGCAGGGGAAACCCTAGCCCGCGGACAAAATGAGGGGGGAATACAACCCTCTGGTGGGGTTCTGGAGTAGGGAAGATTTGTCCCGCCGTCGGAAGGCGGTGGCTGATTTTCTTAGCCAGTTACCCGGTGAGGGAGTCCCGGACTAGGGGGTGTCGGGATAGCCAAACTATCATCTTCGGTCGGACTCCTGGACTATGAAGATACAAGATTGAAGACTTCGTCCCGTGTCCGGATGGGACTTTCCTTAGCGTGGAAGGCAAGCTAGGCGATACGGATATGTAGATCTCCTACCATTGTAACCGACTACGTGTAACCCTAACCCTCTTGGTGCCTATATAAACCGGAGGGTTTTAGTCCGTGGGGCGAACAACAATCATACCATAGGCTAGATTCTAGGGTTTAGCCTCTCGATCTCGTGGTAGATCTACTCTTGTACTACCCATATCATCAATATCAATCAAGCGGGGTAGGGTTTTACCTCCATCGAGAGGGCCCGAACCTGGGTAAAAACATCGTGTCCCTTGTCTCCTGTTACCATCCGCCTAGACGCACAGTTCGGGACCCCCTACCCAAGATCCGCCGGTTTTGACATCGACATTGGTGCTTTCATTGAGAGTTCCTCTGTGTCGTCATCTTTAGGCCCGATGGCTCCTCCGATCATCAACAACGATGCGGTCCAGGGTGAGACTTTTCTCCCCGGATAGATCTTCGTATTCGTTGGCTTTGCACTGTGGGCCAATTCACTTGGCCATCTGGAGCAGATTGAAAGCTACGCCCCTGGCCATCAGGTCAGATTTGGAAGTTTGAACTACACGGCTGACGTCCTCGGAGACTTGATCTTCGACGGGTTCGAGCCACAGCCTAGCGCGCCGCACTATCACGATGGGCATGATCTAGCTCTGCCGCCGAACAGTGCCCTGGAGGCTGCACCAGTGTCTGCTCCGACCCTTAGCTCGGAGCCGACTGTGCCGATCGAGGACGGGTGGCTGGACACCGCCTCGGGGGCTGCTATCTTTATGGTGATTGAGCCGAACACCAACCCTATCCTTTGCGAAGCTTGTGACTCCAAGGTGCCGGACTCCGAACCTTCCGCGCCCCTGCCAATCGAATCCGATTGTGCACCGATCATGGAGTTCACTGCTGCGGACATCTTTCAGCACTCGCCCTTTAGCGACATCCTGAATTCGCTAAAGTTTCTCTCTTTATCAGGAGAGCCCTGGCCGGATTATGGTCAGGAAGGTTGGGATGCGGACGACGAAGAAATTCAAAGCCCACCCACCACCCACTTAGTAGTCACTGTCGATGATTTAACCGACATGCTGGACTTTGACTCCGAAGACATCGACGGTATGGATGACGATGCAGGAGACGACCAAGAACCAGCGCCTATAGGGCACTGGAAGGCCACCTCGTCATACGACATTTACATGGTGGACATCCCAAAAGATGGGAATGGCGATGGAACAACGAAGGATGACCCCTCCAAGAAACAGCCTAAGCACCGGCGTCAGCGGCACCGCTCTAAATCCGCCACAAAGAAAAGCGTTGATTCGGCCACGGAGACAATAACACCGGACGGTCGAAGACAACTCCCTCTAGCAGGATTCGGTCGCGGGAGGATGGAGAAGCCAGCCCTCATGAGAGAGCGGCAGGCAGAGAGGTAGAGGACGATAATTACATCCTCCCTCCGAAGACGAGGCAAGCCTCGATGATGACGAATTTGTCGTGCCTGAGGATCTCGTCGAACAAGAGCATTTCAAACGCATGCTTATGGCCACGGCAAGCAGCCTCAAGAAAAAGCAGCAACAACTTAGAGCTGACCAAGACTTGCTAGCCGACAGATGTACTGAAGTCCTCGCAGCCGAAGAGTATGAACTTGAATGCCCCTCCAAGAACTACCCAAAATGCAGGCTGCTACCCCGATTAGAGGAGGAAGCACCTAAACCTACATCACCAGTGCATGGTACGGCCGACCGGCCACCTCGTGACCGCGACAGAGAGGCCTCTCGGCCCTCCACCCAAGCCGCACCCCGGCGCCGCTCAAAAAATACCAAGGCGCGGGGAAATGTGCTAGACCTGCGGGATATATTAGAGGACAAGGCAATACAAACAAGACCGATCTACGGATTGCGTGGGCGCCCCACGATGCGTGATGATAACCGTCACGCCAAATATGGCAATTCCAGTCGGGCTGAATATAGTAGACAAAGCTCATTTGAGCTACGTCGTGATATAGCCCAATACAGGGGCGCTGCACACCCACTATGCTTCACAGACGAAGTGACGGATCATCAAATTCCTGAGGGGTTCAAACCCGTAAACATTGAATCATACGATGGCACAACAGATCCTGCGGTCTGGATCGAGAACTATCTCCTTCATATACACATGGCCCGCGGTGATGATCTACACGCCATCAAATACCTCCCACTCAAGCTGAAAGGACCAACTCGGCATTGGCTTAACAGCTTGCCAGCAGAGTCAATTGGTTGTTGGGAAGACCTGGAAGCCGCATTCCTCGAAAACTTCTAGGGCACCTACGTGCGACCACCAGACGCCGATGACATAAACCATATAATTCACCAGCCAGAAGAATCGGCCAGACAATTCTGGACACGGTTCCTAACCAAGAAAAATCAAATCGTCGACTGTCCGGATGCAGAGGCCCTCGCAGCCTTCAAACGTAACATCATGACGAGTGGCTTGCCCGGCACCTAGGACGGAAAAGCCGAAATCCATGGCAGCCCTCACAACACTCATGACCCGCTTGCGGGAGAGGACAGCTGGCTAGCTTGTAGTAACAATATGACCAAGAGCCACAGTAATTGGATACCAAGGACAAGAACGGCGGTCACGCGTCAACAAGCACAAGCGCCACATTGATGGAGATAATCTTTGAAGATCGACAATCAATGCGGATTCAGAGGCTCTAAACCGGTCGCCGGAAAAAGCCATTCAAAAGAAATATTCGGGCCCGTCCAATTTGGACCGAATACTCGATCGCTCGTGCGGATACGGCACCCCGAAAAGCCAGCCAATCACACCAACGGGATTGTTGGGTGTTCAAGCGGCGAGCAAGCTAAATGCGAAAACAATGACAAGGGGCTGCATAGCGGCGACGAGGAGGAGCCCGGCCGCGAACAATAGAGGACGAAGGGCTTCCCCCACAAGTGCGGACGGTGAACATGATATACATAACCCACATACCCAAAAGGGAGCGAGCGTGCACTAAAGGGGCGTATATGCGATGGAGCCAGTCGCCCCAAAGTTCAATCCGTGGTCCTCCTGCCCGATCACTTTTGATCGAAGGGACCACCCCACTAGCATCTGCCATGGCGGATTCGCCGCATTGGTTCTAGACCCAATCGTTGATGGATTTCACCTCACTAGAGTCCTGATGGACGGCGGCAGCAGCCTGAACCTGCTTTATCAGGATACAGTGAGCAAGATGGGCATAGACCCCTCAAGGATTAAACCCACAAAGACGACCTTCAAAGGCGTCATACCAAGTGTAGAGGCCAACTGTACAGGCTCAGTTACACTTGAAGTGGTCTTCGGATCACCGAATAACTTCTGAAGCGAGGAATTAATCTTCGACATAGTCCCGTTCCACATCAGCTATCACGCATTGCTCGGACGAACCGCATTTGCAAAGTTCAATGCGGTGCCGCACTACGCATACCTCAAGCTCAAGATGCCAGGACCTCGAGGAGTCATTACGGTCAACGGAAACACCTAACGCTCTCACCGAACGGAGGAGCATACGGTGGCCCTCGCGACAGAAATACAAAGCAGCCTCTTAAGGCAATTCTCGAGTCCGGCTATTAAACGTCCGGACACCGTCAAGCGCGCCCGGAGTAACCAACAACAAGACCGCCTGGCACGTTCCGAGCACGCGTAGCAATGGGGTCCCAACCCCAGTCCTCGCGAAATTGTGAAACCAGTACTACGCGTACATAATTACGCTCTGGAAATACCATCGGCATAGGGGGAGGGGCACGACCACGGCAGGCCCATAATGCGGCTCAACCGCACCAGGGGCTCCCAATTGTGTCATTCTTTTTTTTCTCTCTTACTTTCAGGACTCCTTTATCAAGAAGCCCTGTCCGGCAGTAGAATCGCCGAACACATGATGCAACAGCCAGGGAAGCAGAAAGCTACGTCGAGTGTCCAGGTGGTCTCTATAACGAGCAGTATACCTGTTTTACATAACATCCCGCAGCTCGCTTCTGGAGGGGGACATGTCAAATAGTCCCGTCCCTTACTTATCGCACTATTTGTATCGTTCTACATTTACCGCAGCTTTCTTGAATAAACAATGCATAGATTTTGCCTATTATTGCATTCCTTTTTTTATTTATATATGTTCACTTATGACATGTTGCATCCGTACGCTTTGGTACGGCCAAATACACCGGGGGCTTAAGTACCCCAAAATATGGTGTGATAAGTCCGAACACTTTCACAAGTGCGGCACCCCGAACTTATATCATTATATGCATCGGCTCTGAATCATGTCTTGGGTCAATAGTTGGGTTTGCCCGGCTCCCATGTTTTGGTACCTTACATTCCATTATATCGGCTAAGGTAGCGCTGGGAGAACCACTGCGATTGTGCCCCGGTTGAGCTGGGTTGAGCACCTCAATGGAGAAAGATAAAACTGACCGTCATGATAGGGCGAGAGCCGGTCGCTGTTCGAGAGGTTTTCGAGACCCTAAAGACTTATGCCGCTTAGAGCGAGGCGTCGGCTTTGTTCGACCCAGGCGTGGATAGCGCCCCGAATTCGGTCTTCCGAATACTAGGGGCTTCACCGAAATTTAAAATTATAGAATTCTATGGCTAAGTGAGAGTGTTCAAGCATTATAGTCCGGTTGCCTTGTTTGTTGCGTTGAGCGCCTCCCTCGAAGGACCCAAGAATGGGAAAAAGAGCGCTCAAGTTTATCCCGAACACCCCAACACTCGTGACATGGGGGCAGAAGCCCACGACTCGCCATCTCTCAAATTTAATAAACGGCCGCACAGAAGGTAATATTTTAAATTCACAAGCGTTGCTTAGCGCATATGAACAAGTTTTCAAGCGTACAGGATAACAAATGCGAGTTTACTCAAAAATTACATCTTTGGAGCATTCGCCCGCTATAAGGTGGGCACCCTTCAGGACGCCCGCATAATATATCTCGGGTGTGCGATACTCCCTGCCCGGCGGTGGAGCGTCCGTCACAAGCTTCTCAGCGTCCATCTTGCCCCAGTGCACTTTAGCACGGGCAAAGGCCCTATGGGCACCTTCGATACAGACGGAGCGCTTGACGACTTCAATCCATGGACATGCGTCCACCAGCCGCCTCACCAGCCCGAAGTAGCTCCCAGGCATGGCTTCTTTAGGCCACAACTGAACTATGAGGCCCTTCATGGCCTGTTCGGCCACCTTATGGAGCTCGACCAGCTGCTTCAGCTGGTCGCTCAAGGGCACCGGGTGTCCGGCCTCAGCATACTGAGAACAGAACACCTTCTCCGTCGAGCTCCCCTCCTTGGCCCCATAGAATGCGGTAGCGTTGGACACACTGCAGGGCAGATCTGCGAATGCTCCTGGAGAGCTCCGGATTCGGGTAAGTAACAAATAATTCACTTTCACGTGCTTGCTTTGCATGAAGAATGCCTTACCCGCCACTATCTTCTTTATTGCCTCAATTTCCTGGAGGGCTTTTTGGGCTTCGGCCTTAGCGGCTTTGGCGCTCTCAAGAGCCGAGGCGAGCTCGGACTCTCGAGTCTTTGAGTCACGCTCCAAACTCTCGTGTTTTTCCACGAGATCCTGGAGCTCTTGCCGCACCTCCGCCACCCGCGCCTCCTGATTCTCTCGCTTGGTGCGTTTCGCGGCCACATTGCTTTCGGCCTTGGACACCGCTTCCTTCAGGGTCGCCACCTCGTTCGTGGCCCCTGCAATTCTCACATTATTCCTGTTATTTTTTGCAACCACATCTTTTATATACTTCCATAAGGTATTACTTACCTTCCTTGTCCTCGAGCTGCTCCTTGGCAAGGCCGAGCTCGTTCTTGGACCGCTCGAGGCTCTGCTTCAATGCATTGACCTCCATGATCGGTCTTGCAGAGCTCTCAGCGCGCAACTGCATTCCCATATTGACATGCTTATGTTAGACTCTGCGTATATCTTTTTAGATCCTCGATTCGGCTTTTCTTTCCGAACACCAAAGCTGAGCATCGAGGGCTTGTCTATGGGGTAATATTTTTACATATCTTAACTACATACCTCAAAGCCCGTTAGAAGGTCTGCACAGAGCTTGATCAGCCCGCTCTTGGTGGTGAACTTTCAGATCACCACACTCATAACAAAGATGCGGTGCTCCTCGTCGATGGAGCGCCGTTAAGCGCCTCTAGCAAATATCTGGTGCCTCGGTTGGGCCGGAGGTCACCGGTGTCCGCGATCTCGCCCTTCTTCTGAAGGGCCTCTGCCGAACTCGGAACTACTAAAGGTTCCGGTGCGGAGTCCGGCCCAGGGCCGAACTCAGAACCCTTTGGGGTTTGATCCCCCTTGCGCCCAAAGTCCGGGAGGTTGCCTTGCGGCACCTCTGGGACCTCCTCCTCCTGGCTGGGCCCCTTTTGGGACCCCACCTCGGCGTCATCCGCAGCGCGAGGAGAGGAGACGGCCAGAAGTGAAGTGCTATTCACGTCCGACGATGCCAGGGAGCCGCTTGTTGAAGTGTCGAGCCCGTCCTTGGGCGGGCTGCAGGGTTATGTTCGGTGTTAGGAGATTCTGTACGACAAACGAAACTCCATAAGTTATTCTGGTATCCGGACACTTACGATGTCGCCAGGGGCTTAGTCCTCGGTGACCACTCCTCTTCTCCGTCGTCGACGTTGGTAGAGTAGTCCGGAGGGAGTGTCCTTCCCTTCTTGGACCCTTCGGCCTCCCCCGTTGGGGCGGCCTTCCTTTTCTTCTCTCCCCCCGTTGGGGGAGAGGCCTCTTTTTCCTCCTCCTCACCTTCGCGGGAGGAGTCCGCCTTGGAGTCGTCGGACGATGAGTCCGACAACACCTGGCA
Organism: Aegilops speltoides; assembly: GCA_021437245.1. Classification (NCBI taxonomy): domain Eukaryota; kingdom Viridiplantae; phylum Streptophyta; class Magnoliopsida; order Poales; family Poaceae; genus Aegilops; species Aegilops speltoides. The sequence goes on along the minus strand of CM038147.1, from coordinate 315,498,412 downwards.
CCGGGAACTCTTTCGAGTTCCCCTGGCCTTCTTCTTGGCCTTCTTCTCCGGCAAAGACGTAGGTGCGGAACCAGGCAACCCCGTCGATCAAGGCGTCCGCTGGGTCTTCTGGCAAGGGAGCCGGACAGTTAACCTGCCCAGACTTCTTTTGCCAGGCCTGTCAAAGGTAAGGGAGTTTAGATCCCGCATAGAGTCAAAATATGGAAAATAAGTGTCCTGTAAACGGTAAAATAGCTTACCTCGTCGGCTTGACGCTGCGAGCTGAATCCGCGATCTTCGGTAGCGGATGCGGGAGCCTCGGCGCCCTTGAACAGCACCTTCCAGGCATCTTCGTACGTAGAGTCAAAGAGCCTTCTCAAGGTTTGGTGCTGTGCCGGATCAAACTCCCACAAGCTGAAGGCCCGTTGTTGGCACGGGAGTATCCGGCGGATGAGCATGACCTGGACTACGTTGAAAAGCTTGATCTTCTTGTTCACAAGGTTTTGGACCTGAGTTTGGAGTCGGTCGGCTCTTCGAATTACCCCATGTCAGCCCTTCTCTTTCCGGGAGGTGAGCCATGTGGGATGCCAGATCGAGAACTCGGGGGCTGCTGCCCATTCAGGGTCACGCGGCTCGGTGATGTAGAACCACCCCGATTGCCACCCTCTGATGGTTTCCATGAAGGAGCCCTCGAGCCATATAACGTTGGGCATCTTGCCCACCATGGCGCCTCCACACTCCGCCTGCTGGCCCCCCACTACCTTCGTCTTGACATTGAAGGTTTTCAGCCATAAGCCGAAGTGGGGATTGATGCGGAGGAAGGCCTCGCACACGACAATGAACGCCGAGATGTTGAGGACGAAATTCGGGGCCAGGTCGTGGAAATCCAGGCCGTAGTAGAACATGAGCCCCCGGACAAATGGGTGAAGTGGAAAACCTAGTCCGCGGAGGAAGTGGGTGAGGAACACTACCCTCTCATGGGGCCCGGGGGTGGGGATGAGCTACCCCTTGTCGGGGAGCCGATGCGCTATGTCGCTGGACAAGTATACGGCCTTCCGCAGCCTCTTGATGTGCCCCTCCGTGACGGAGGAGGCCATCCACTTGCCTCCCGCTCCGGACATGGCTGGGGAAGGTTGAGGCGAGATGTGCGGACTTGGGCGCTGGAGCTCGAGTGCGTGGAAATCGATAAGCAAAGGAGGAAGAAGGCGTAGGTAAAAAGGTGCATCCTTATCCCCTTATATGGACGGACGAAACTATGCGTCCCCACCAGCCTGGTAAAACTCGCTTATCTCCCAAGCACCATAATCAATGGCGCGGTTGGGTTACCCATGCCCGTATTGATGAGAATCCCGGAATAAGGGGACACAATCTCTGCTTTGACAAGACGTGCCAAGGAAACCGCCTCGCTAAACGCGCTAAGGTGGAACAGTAAAAACGATTCGAATAAAGGCTTGGCCGTGGTGTGATGTCACGCCATGGAATACGTCATCAGATTGAATTTGTGTAAATATTATTCTCTCTATGGTGGTATGTGGAACTTATTTTGCAGAGCCGGACACTATCCTTGTGTTCAAAATCTTCTATGAAGTATTCAGAGGAGGAACCCGCCTTGCAATGCCGAAGACAATATGCGCGCCAGACTCGTCATCATTGAAGCCTGGTTCAGGGGCTCTTGAGGAGTCCCGGACTAGGGGTGTCCGGATAGCGAACTATCATCTTGGCGGACTCTCGGACTATGAAGATACAAGATTGAAGACTTCGTCCCGTGTCTGGATGGGACTTTCCTTGGCGTGGAAGGCAAGCTTGGCGTTACGGATATGTAGATCTCCTACCATTGTAACCGACTCTATGTAACCCTAACCCTCTTCGGTGCCTATATAAACCGGAGGGTTTTAGTCCGTAGGACGAACAACAATCATACCATAGGCTGGCTTCTAGGGTTTAGCCTCTCTGATCTCGTGGTAGATCTACTCTTGTACTACCCATATCATCAATATCAATCAAGCAGGAGTAGGGTTTTACCTCCATCGAGAGGGCCGAACTGGTAAAAACATCGTGTCCCTTGTCTCCTGTTACCATCCTCCTAGACGCACAGTTCGGGACCCCCTACCCGAGATCCGCCGGTTTTGACACCGACACCCGGCCTCCCGAAGCTTTTTGATATCCTTCTCCCATACGGTAGAGGCCATCCACTTGCCTCCTGCTCCGGATCCGGACATTTTCTAAGACCTTTGT